>JAJAGP010001187.1:0-223272 GCA_025084515.1 Ancistrus triradiatus | reverse complement strand
AACTTAATTTCACTTCTCAACTATCACGGTGTTCATCTGCTATATGATATATTTACCTGAAATTGCTGAGCTGGACAACCAATGATTTATAAAGAAAAATCATGAAAATTATCAGCGGTGCCCAAACTTTTTCATACGACTGTATCTGAATGTAACTCGTTGATAAAGCACATATTTTAATTTGTTATTTATTATTGGAAAAACCAATATACCGGCCTTACCCATACACTTTCCACTGAATTAGAATAGACTGAATAGACACTCATCTAGCAGCATGTTGGACCTTTGGCCTTTGGAACGACAGCAGTTCGTCGTGGCAGAGACTCCACTAGGTGTCACTTATTTTGTAGGAATATAAATGACAGCAACTCGTTTTTACACAATAAACAAGTTCTTTATTTTGCTAAGAAAACAGTACTACTAATCTGATAAAAATAATGGAGTAAAAGGTGAAGTTTATATATTTTACTCACATACAAGTATAACAATACAGGCTACTAAATGTACGTTATTGTACAAGAAAGCTAAAGTATTTCTTTAAAAGGCCTTTCTAACCCCTTTTTTTGAAACTTTTATTGAGTTTAAGCGGTCCAGATCCATGACACTGGGGGTGCATAATCGTTTGCAAAAAATAGTACAAATTTGCATACATTATCATCAGCGACAACAGAATAAAACATTTTCAGATAAGGAACAAAAATAAGCAGTATACTTGGAATTTTTTTTATAAATACTTTTTAAAAAATCTCTCCTAATTAGACATGGTAATATTCAGTAATGCAGTAAATCCTGATATTTAACCCATCCTATGATTATCATCGACTTTCTGAAACACTCTCACTGCATTTTACCTACAAACTGCAGCTTCAACCATTTTTTACAGCAGTTCTTCTTTTAAACTCCACTACACTACTTAAATTAAAATACTTATGCGATACTTTTAGAAATATTACCTAGTGTTTTAAATGTACCTCTAATAGTAATACATAATATGACAGAAGCAGAACTAAGTGTCCCAGGGACATGGATAAACCTCTGCTGTCCGGTTAATAAAAATAAAGTGCATACAGTTATTTTGCTGAACATTAAAAAGCTTTAGAAAGGCTTTTAAACTTTGAGATGGTCCCGAATGACTCTATGCTCCGCCTAATTGAGTTGAGTTGCTCGTGCTGATTGGTTGATTGGATATTTGCATTAACGAGTAACGAGCAGTAACACACTGCAACATGAATAACCAAACAACAGGCCGAGCGATCAGGAGTCCTCCTAATGAGCGGCAGAAACAAGTGGGCTACGACACACCGGCGCCGGAGCAAGGCACACCGCGAGTGTTACAGCCGATACGATCAAGAATAGAAAAGCTGTCAAAACAAGTCAATTCCTTCCTTCTCTCGGCCCCACTGTGTGGGATATCCATCATGCCCCTGATCTGAGGGATCAGGTGAACGACACATTCACTAAGCTGGAATAATCACGGCGGGTTTCCACGGCATGCATGAGTGACAGGATTTATCAGCGGTGTGAAAGGTGTTTGTGACAGGTGCTGACAACCCGGAACTAATTTATTCTGCTCTTAAAGGAAATCCAGACAATAATGTGGATCATTCAGTTAGCAATTGAGACAGCTGCGTCTTTGGGCAAGCTGATATAAAAACAAATTGCTAGTGCCAACTTCCATCAAACCTTGCCTTGTCAGTTCGTTGCAATTATTTTATTCTAATGAAACTCTCAGGCTGATGCTGTCTCTGCCTGTGTGTGTGAGTGTGTGTGTGTGTGTGTGTGTGTGTGTGTGTGTGTGTGTGTGTGTGTGTGTGTTTGGGCCTGTGTATGGAGCACTGCAACTGGGACTGATTACATAAACAAGTAAGAAAGCGTATAAATAAGCGTCACATTAATAAATACTGTATATCAGCCTATAACATCAATTACAATTGATTTGCCAGTCCTAAGCCGTGACAGGACCATTTATTCTGTCTCAGAGGGGCAGCGGTTTGATTAAACGCCCCGTCTACGAGTGTCGGCTTCCGTCTTAGGCAACGGTTCGTTTGCTAACGTGTCGGGACGCCATTTTGAGCGAGTAATTGCATTCCAGTTGTTCAGCATCACAGATGTTATTTCACTATATTTACATGATACATTTATCGCACATCTTTTGCTCGCGTACAAAATACTTTCACTCATTTGTGAAAGGAAATTTTACTACTATGCCACTAAAACGAAGACAAATCCGTCATTTTATGTACTATACATCATCCTGGTTTTTTAAATAGATATTCGGGCTGCATGCGGTGAGAGCGCTTTCTAACCTGGACTCAGTGCGTGGTGCTGTGTTAGATCCCAAACTACTGAAGCTTAAGAGAAATCAAAGAGAAAGTTAACAGGAGAGCAAAAGTCAGGAGAGTTTCAAAGTTCATCAGGAGTGTGAGGATGAAAAGAAAGGCTAAGAGAAGGAGATTGAGTGAAACAAGCAGGGTAAGACTGAGAAAATAAAGAGTTACGTCGCATAGGTCTGGTTTGTATTAAAAGGGAGAGAAAATGGATCAAAGTAAGTTTAAAGAAAAGAAATACTATAATTAATACTAATCCTACATTGAGTTTGGGGATCTGGAGCGCTCTCAGCCTTCGTTTGTTGGTTTATTTGCTTTACTTTATATTTCTGTAATGGAAGCTTTATGATTAGTTCTGTTTGCAGTCACCATTTTTGGACACCAGTTCTTGTTCTCTTTCCTGCCATGAGTGCCAGTCACCCAGTGGTGAATGCCCTATTGGTTAGGTGTTAAGAAACATATGCTTGAGTAAAATAAACTAAAAAGGGATGATTGGGTACACTAATAATTAAGCAGTCAAATATTTATTTTTAATAATGAATAAAAAAATCTAACCCTTGCAGCAGAATACAAATATCATATACAAATAAAATAATATAAAATAAAAAAGTAAAATAACATACAATAAAATATATGGTTGGATGATAATAATAATTAAAGACAAATTAAAAGGAGAAGGGAGAAGTTAAAATTAACCAAAAAAAGCCTTTTCGAAGGTGGCCAAAGACTAAAAGTTTAAAATCGTCCTTTAATCTCAGAAGACAATGAATAGGTAAATTAGATACTAAGCACTGTCATATGGGGATTATAAAATTAAAAAATCATACAATAAAATGATGTAAAATAAAATACAATTAATTCAATTGAATAGAATAAATCACCTGCAGCAAAATAAATACTAAATAAAATAACAGTGGTAAAAACAATCAGTGAATTCAGGTAAATTGGAATAAAAAATATATTGAAATGACCTAAATAATCTAAAAATATTCAAATGAAGTGAGATAAAATAAAATAAAGTAAAAATGTAATAAAATACTGTATATGGTAGGAAGATAACAAATAATTAAAACAAATTAAAAGAAGGGAAATATTAACATAAACAAAAACATAAACAGGGTTTTCTGAGTGATACTCCTGTAGTGAATTCTGTAAAACGTTTTGCTACCTGTCAGGTAATCCAGCTGCTACATTTAATGTGAACTCCAGAGAAAGGAAGTGTCCAGTAAAGACATTCAGCCAATGGCATTAAAGGAAATACTTGAGTAACTAACTATCTGTTCCCTCGTCCATTTGGCGAGACAGAAGAAAAGCATAACATAGATTTGCTCGGGAATGAAGAAGTGACAGAAAAGCTTTTAGTGAGTCTTGTTCTTACTGGTGACACAAAGCGGTCAATCTCTGCCCTCCTGATCGTGACTTCAACCACAGAAGATCTTGTTCGGTGCCTCGTTCAATAAAAAACACTACAAGACCCCTGGACCTTTCAGCAACCACAGAAAGGTTTGCAGGGTCGAGGATTTGCTCCCTCATGGATTCACTCGCTTGTATATAAAAACCTGCTTTATTATGTTTCCATCATGAGATGTGACACGTCTGCAAAGGTGAGCAGAAAAACAGGGCAGAAAAGTTTACAGCCTTGGCATTAGAAATGAGGCACTGAGGTTGATCTACAAGCTTTGGCATACTGTTGGCATTCCAATTCATCTCAGACGTCTCTGCTGGAGTTTAATGTCTGAAGGTTAATATTAAAAACTTAAACTTTAGGCAGTTCAACCCATTTTCCAACTCATGCTGCATTTTCAGGACCAACATACCTAAAATTCCTCCGGTTTCCTTGAAGAGTTTAACGATATTATGCTCTGTAGAGGGAGAGATATGGAAATCCTTTGCAATCTTTCTTTGAGGAACATTGTTTTTAAACATTTCAATCATTTTCTCATGCATTTGGTGACAAACTCTGCCCATCTTTGCTCCATTCTTACCTCATTACTAGTCCTAAATTTTTGGAGTTTGTTGCAGGCCTGAAATGCAGGAATGGAGGTTTATTTAGAATAATGTGGTTCATCTCGGGTTCATCCTGTCTGCAATGAAATAAAGTCAAAGCAAATGTAAAGAATGCTGTGTTTCTTTTTTACATTTTCCATCCCTTCCCAACTTTTTCTGATTTGGGGTCGTGGTATTATAGTTAGCTAAAATACGCCTTCGAAAGTGAAATATTCTGTATATGAACGAAAGATTGTCATTGTTTGTGAAGAATAAGCTGTTTTTGCTTGAGCTTTGTAAAATTATGGCTGAGACATCAATGAATAAATCGAGGCAATTAGCTAATCCATTAACGCTGTGAAAGGCCATTCTTCTGCAAACGCATTGTACGCATTTGTGTTTCGCCCTTTGCTGAAACGGACGGACTTTTTCTGCTTTGTCATTGCAACTGGAATTATGTAAAAACATGAATACCAATAATGCACGCTTATTTCATCACTCACCCTGACAGTAAATTAATTTGAGTAAACAGTACATGCTGTGATGCACGGTGGGAAGGATAAGTGAATTTGCAGCTGAATTAATCTAACAAAGCCAAAGAGCCATGTTTAGAAAAAGCCATATTCCATATTTCGGAGAAGAATGTGATGAAATATGAAAAAGAGAAAGCTTTCATTCTAAAATAAAACTAAACTGTACCGGAATGATCTCAGAATCAGCCATAAGCAACAACAAAGTAAAGTAAAAGTACTAATAATCTGTTGAAATACTCAAGTAAAAGTAGAAGATCATATATTTTACTCAAGTAGAAGAGTAAAAGTATGTGTCTGTAAATGTACTTACAGTAAAAAAGTAAAAGTATTCCTTTAAAAGAGCCTTTCTAACTCAATTTTTGTAGCTTTTATTGAGGATAAGAGGCAGAGATCCTTAACACTGAGAGGACATTTCCAGACAAAACATTTCCAGGAACCAAAATATGCAAAATACTTTGGAGTCTCTGATAGTTTGTCTCTACCTGCACCTTCCACTCCTTTCCTCTCAGGGAAAAACTTGCACTTCTTGTTCAAACAGGGATTTATCATGAGATTAGTTAGAGGCTTTCATTCACACAAAAGAAAGTTTAGGTTACTTTCTCGGAAATGTTTCTCTCTTTAGGCCTGACATGTATAAAGGAAAAAGATATTAAGCGTAAATGGGAGCAAAATAGTGAGTGCAAAATTCTCCTGAGCCGTCAGATTAACCTCTGTGACAAAGTTTTAAAGATGGCAGAACGAGGTAGGGATGTTCCCCTTAGAAATAATGGATATAGAACTCCCGTTATCTGAATATTCCTTGGCTTTGCTCTCAACAAATGGTTTTACATATATAGTCTCACACTGGATGAAACAAATCTCTACAGGAGCATGCAAAATAATTTTTAAAAAACATTCATGACCACATTTTAAATATTTGATTTGAATCTTGACTCAGACTCTTCAGGAAAATTATAAAACCAGATCCTAATCCGGCAGAAATTCAACTCATGGATGGCTGTTTTATGTCCAACAAGCAAGGGGACAGGTCAGCACCAGCAATGATGTCCGTACTCCCAAACGTTTCATTCTGATCAGGACAGGAGTTCTACGCTAATTGAGAGAGATAAAAATAACCCCCCTTGGGTGGGCAGAGTGTGAAGGACAGAAGAGAGTCATGTTAATCACTCTGTATTATTATCATACTGTAGCCGGAATTTAGCCTGAACAATTATTTCAGAGTGGATCACTAACACCACTTCCTTTGAATTTGAATTTGGAAGTACAACACAGACGCTAAAGTAGCTTTGCATAATCCAAAAATTCCAGAGTGTTATTGTTTAACGCTCGCCCCAATCGGACGAGGTGTCTGTTTGGCTGATTTGTTTACAACGTTGGAAGATTTCCACCCGAAACCTTTTCTACTCGGTCGGTGTTTGATGCAGGAAGTCCTTTAATCATAGTCATGAGCCTTTTTGAAAGATAAGCACCCGAGACTAGAGGCGCTAATAAGAACACGGCGATAAAGACGGAGAGAAATCGCAATTAGGATGATTAAGGTAACAGGAAAGAGAAGCTGTAAGCGAGGGTGGGGGTTGATATCTGGGAAAAGAGCAAAGGTATGCCTACATTTTTTTAATTATTAGAAGTGATGATGCGTGCTGCATGTGAACAGAACCTGCTATGGCTTTTTGTCTGACAAAAACAATGAGCAACTAATAAAACTCCTACTGAATAAAAAATAATCATCCGCTTTCCTTTGTGTGCGGTTGATACGCTGGTATTTTGTCTTATTTGCTTGGCACACTACAAAACTTCACCTTTATTGTTTGATATTGTTTGAAATTTATCAACTTGGCAACTGAGAAGCGTGCATAAACTTTAAGAGCGTTTAACCATGATGGCTGCGTTCCAAAGACGCGGTTCTTCCAAAAAAGTCGGTACTTTGTAAAAGTGAAAGTAACTGCCCCCTAGTGGTAAGGGATTGTAGTTTCTGAATGCAAGCAGTGGCCCGTTATAGTGGTGTGTGATACTGCAAACTTTAGTATCGATCCCATACCAAGTAAATACAGGACCAGTGTGGATAGTGATACCAATACCAGTAGAGAGCATTTGTAACTTATATAAGCAGCTGATGTACTTTCATGTAAGGAGGGAGCGGTGTGTCATGATTTATGAGATGGATCTATCATCAATCTGCAAATTCCGAATACATTTTCGTTACTTTTACATTTACAGCATTTGGCAGACGCCCTTATCCAGGGCGACAGTCTTACAATCTAAGCAATTGTGGGGTAAGGGCCTTGCTCAAGGACCCAACAGTGGCAGCTTGGCAGAGGTGGGATTTGAACCCTGGACCTTTTGGTAATGAACTGTAAGGAACCGAATTTGCAGGCATGAATTCTGCACAAAATGACTACTGGTAAACAACAAATAATTCAAACTTACATTCTTATTTTCTTCAGTCTCTGTTTTTTTTTTGCTCAGAAACAGTTATATAATGACATTTCATAATTGATCCCTTTCACTGCATGTCTTCTCTTTAAAGAGGCTCTAAAAACTGTTACTGGAGAACAAATATTTTGAAAGTTCTTCTTTTTCAGATAATGATAATAATATGAATAATAATAACATAGAGGAGAAAAACTGAAACCAAAGTATCGATCCCATCATGCTAGTATCGATCCGAAACGAATACCAATATTGGAATCAATATTATCGATATTTGTATTGGTCTGCCCGTTAAAGAAGCTTAGAATCCCTGTCCAAGTCTCAGTGTAGAGTACAATGCGAAACAAGCACAACAACAGAATGAAAGCAACAAGAGCGAGTTAACATTGCGGCGTCTTCACTGGGTTTTTGCGCGTAAAGCTTAATATCTGAATAACAGAAAGATTAGTCATTAGACGGCTCATTACCATGACAATAAAGTCCAAATCTGCGATGATTTCCAAGAAGCAGAGGCATGTAATCATGTACCTATTCTCACCATTATCAGTTAATTGTGCTCATGCATGTCCAAGCCATTCTGAATCAGACGGTGTCTGGTGCGGTGCCAGGAGCTGAATTATGTATTGTCTCTGTCTTACCAACCTGAGGCCACTTCAGCTTTACTTTAATTCATCCGTGCTTCTCTGTGGGCTTTAATTATGTGCAGCTGCGACGACAATATGGCCGGCCGAACGCGGAGATATCAGAAACAACGCAAGTCATAACGTCTGATCGTTTACAAGTCTTCATTTTGGAGATTTTTATTTATTCAAATGTTGTTTCTATTGAGTACAGAATCCTACATTTGCAGCAAGTACAGTTTTGCAAACAGTTTTCGAGCTATTCAGGAGAAATGCCAAGATAGCCTTCGGTAGCTATCCTCAGACGTGCAGCTGGCTTACAGGTTTTTCCCTTATTTTCAGCTCGACCAAAAAGAACTCCGTATGATTCTGCTCGTCTTCTGTGACCCACCATCCATTGTAAGTACTGAAAACCTTGCGATGACAGAATCTATTTATCCTGATACTTATTTTATGATCGTCAGAACCCAATTAAACAAACGAGACAACATATTACACTTGGCCATGTATCTACTGAGGCCTAAAGCTTCAACTCTGGGATGTTGCTGGGTTTGCTCACATGAACGGCTCGCCTCAGGACCTTCCACAACATTTCTACTGGATTAAGATACAATTCCAAAATTTTATTCTTCTTTAACCATTCTTCGTGCTTCTCTTGAGATTCAGTTCATGGAAACTGATATTTTCCTGCAACAATCCAGAATCCATTGTTCCATCAACAATTTCAGGCCGTCCTGTCCCAGATGCAGCAAAACAGGCGCAAACCGTGATATTACCACCACCATGTTTCACAGATGGCATGAGGATCATTTCCTGGAATGCAGAGCTTTCAGTTTATCTATGACATGCTGAAATGAGAAATGATTTGAGTTTGACTAAAAGTTCATGAGATCCCCTTCATATCCTTTGGTTGATTTAAGAAATACATTCCATTCTAAAGGTTAGAAATAATATAAGTAACTATAAATAAAGAGTAGAAGGAACAGAAATAATTCTAACTGTAATAATCAAAGATGAAAAAATCATTCTAAAGCTGGTAATGTAAGGTGGTGATGCAGATTACAGATACTTATATACAGTATATTAAAAATACAGTTTAAAAAAATATTACTTGACTGTCGGGGTAACGAATTTAGGTTTAAATTTGGAGACTGTTCAAAACTAGCAAACCGTGAATGGATTTCAGAGGTGTTCATGATAATACATGAGACCATTTGTAAAAGTGACAGTCAGTGCACCATGGCATATCTGTACAAATTGGAACGGAAGCTTTTTCGGCTCTCTGTGGATTCCCCAAACCCCAAAACAGCGCTCCTCTGGATCAACATTTACACGAATGCGAACAAAAAATCATTTTTATGTTTTGTTTTGGTTCTCAGGTACACAGTACTGATACAATTAATGTCTTTATTCGCTCTGTGCTCACATTGTTTTTTGGTAAATGGCTCTAAAACCAGATGTCTAATATTGTGCATGCCATCCTCGTGCCACCGTGGCTCTGGTGCCCATGGTATGTGGCACCGAGACGTTAACAGCAAATCCTGTAAGTTGTGAGATGAGGCTTCCATAGGTGAGGCTTGTTGGTTAAGCAAATCCCATAGACGCTGGATCGGATTGAGATCTGGGGGATTTGGAGGCCAGGCCAACACCCTAAACATCTTGAGAATAAGCATTTTGAGTTTTCTTTCAAACTGACCCGAACCAAAAACCCTTTGAATGTGTGCCGACACAACCTAACCTACATAAAAATGATATGACCTGTTTGCGTTCTATTAAAAATTGTTTCTGAGAATCTAGTAACTTCGCTCATGATTGCTGGTGTGAAAATTCGTATATGGTTGGAAGTTAGACAAAGAACTATTTATGTATTTCATTTTCATTTACTGCAGCCGTTACATGCAAGTTATTCACTACGTATTAGAATAAATAGTCAGAATAAACAGTATAAAACACATGTTTACTGGAAAATTACACTGTACTTTATACAGAATCTCCACATCTTGCTGTTGTTTTAGCTTTTATTCTTTTCCTTTTGAAATGCAACCTTTCAAAACTTTCGTTGCATTTTTTGCTTCTTACGTAAGTTTCCCAATACCCCCCGGTATATTTAATGATGTTGGGGTCTGGGCTATGAGGCAGCCACTGTGTGAGGATCATTCATCTGAGAAACCAGCATTGTCTTTGTTTAATAAATACATCTTGATCTTGTTTGGAGTCTTGATCTTACTGCAGACTGGAATTCTTCTCAAATCGTACATATTTCAGAGGAGAACACATTATTTATTAAAATTAGTCTACACTTATCGACATTCCTGAGGCCGCCAAGGCACTGGTTTTGGCCACATGTTGGGACTGGAGAGTGAAACCAGTTTCTCGGGGAGAGATTTGAAGACAAAACAGGCTTATTGGGAGGTCCAGAAGAGGAAGAACCTTATTTAAAAATATAAACTTTATATATAATAGCAAATAATCTGTTTATTGTTGTTCATGTACATTCACATTCCAGCCCTGCTGTTGTAGTGCATACCTTATTTATTTTCAGTAATGCCATTTGATGAACTGTACCTTTCAGACTTGTAGTGTTAATTCGTCTCCTCAGAGTAAAAAGGATTAGCAGAAAAACGGCTTTGGGTTTGATATGTTTTCAGATTTGCAGCTGGAGCTCGGAGCTTGCTTTTCTCCTATTTCCCAAAAGATGAAAGCTTTAAGAACCGCTGACAGTTTTTGATGGTCTACCAGGTCTCTATGTATTTTTAATCATCTTTTAACTTCAGTTTCGGATTCCATGCAACTTCCAAGCAACGTGAATTATCCATGGAATGTACACTCATTGTCAAAAAAATAACTCACCAAGAAGGAGTTTATGTACATATATGTGAATGTAATGATTACAGATGTAAGTAATTACAATACTAACGACAAAGGACAAGTTATTGGAGAAACTACAAGATGGATACAAGATGAGATGCGGTTGGGCATGGAGGCACACAGGTTCCACATTTTCCCACAGATGTTGCAGACCCTGCACACTCGCAGCTGGTCCCATAAATGCTCGATTGGCGATAAATCTGGCAACCGGGTCAGGCCAAGGAAGTGTTCCAATCTGGTGGAGACATTCCTGTTAAACCCTTGCTGTGTGTGGGTGAGCATTATGCTGCTGGAAAATGGCAGCTGGAAGCCCTGCACATATTGCTGAGTTGTTAGTGTCCCCTGTATCACTACTGGGGTGACCGACTGTCGTATTCGATGACTCCACAGACCATCACACCAGCAGTTGGGGCTGTGTGTCGCTCCATAGGAAAGGCAGGATTGAAGCGCTCACCACGAGGTCTCCGTACTCGAACCAGTGCATGGCAGTCCAGGTTTCTCGTTCTCGACGCCACTGCAAACGAAGGCGGCGATGGCAGGACATGTAATGGGCGCAATATTAATCACAAGCAAATCCGAGTGGGATTTAATACAATTAAAAAACGTTTATACTCATAAAATCCCACTTGGATTTGCTCGTGATTAATGCATGCTATTCCGTCTTTGTTGTTATCTAGCCTCCTATTTTTAGATTTCACAACCACTGGACATAAACTGGAAGATTCACGAACGAGGATAAACCTGTTGATTTCTTCTGTTAGCTGGTGTTTGTTCAAAAAGGAGCGACACTGAACTATTTATTCACCTGCATAATTTCACGACTTAAAAGCGTCAGTTCAAGGGCTTTTTAAATTTCATTGACCTCCGCGCCTCTAAAATTTGATCCTCATATTCATGAGAATGTGCAGTGAGATCAGAAGGGACCCAGACAGACTGCTGGAGGCCAACGCCGAGTTATAAACAGCGGAGGTCTTATCTTGTCTGTTGCCTGTAGCAAAAATGCTAGCTTAATTACACTGGCCTCTAAAATGAATGGATGGCAAACAGGGAGGGGAAACGTTACACAATGCCAGCAACATTGTATTATTGGTTGGCATTTGTTCTATCAGTTCTGTTCAATGCCAGGCCTCTGGCTCGGTGTGAAAAGCTGACTGGGAGATAAACCGAACACAAATAACTCGCTTATTGTTTTTCTTGACACCTCTTTTAATAGATGGGAGCCCAACCGAGGATACAACAACCTTTAAGCAGACAACAGGTATTCTTTCAATTTCCTACAGGGGAAATAAAGGGGACAGCGGGTCGTTGGGAAGGACAGGTGTGTGGATAAACTTCAGAAGGAGAACGGTAAAGATTTGGCAGCTTCTCTAAGCTATTAATTTCTGAACTTTGGCCGACACAACCTGTGTTCAACATGGAAGTACGTATTAAATATAATCCTTAGGATCACGATCCGGAGAAATTAAAGTTTAACTTTGCTGGAATATTTGCTTGCGGCTGTGGTAAATAGTTTGAAGGATTTCTTTGTTTAGATTGCAACAAGTAGCACCGTATAGTTTGGTAAATACAGATTTAAGGTGTTTAAGTGGAAAGAAGGTAAATACGAATCATAGACAATAATAAATAAATAACGCACCAAGGAGGTGCCGTTGGAATCGAATGAAACTTTATAAATGTGGATGCAGTGATGATATATGTAGGTGATTACAATATTAGAGTGAGAGGATACGTTTATTGGGGGAAATCATTTATTCCTTTGCCTGCCTGGTTGCCAGATTTATCGCCAATTGAGCATTTAAGGGACCAGCTGGGACCAAGTCGAACACGGCTTCTACGAGTCTCATAGCTCCTGGTTATCATAGATCATCTTAATAGATCATCTAAAACCCTTTTGTACTAACTATCAATCAGTCCTGACAACTCAATTTTGACCTTGTTTAGGGATCTAACCGTAACACCTTGGCGTAGGTTACCACTTTGCCGCCATCAGGGCTGTCCTGGTTAGGGTTAGGACCCCATAGGAGGCGAAGAAGCCACGGAAATTTAGTTCAAATGACTAAAGTAAGCTTATATTACAACTATTTTGGTGCCTGGGCATCACCTGCCTCTCTGGAAAGCTTCTGCCGGGGAACTTCTGCCACTCTGGTAGCTGTCCACATCTCCCTCTCCTCTGAACGCCTCTCCTGCTGCTTCTCACATTGTGTGTGACTCTCAGATGTTTAGGAGGTTTGTGGTGTCGCCGCAGTATTTTGACGTTTGGCACATTCTGCCTCATTATTGCACGCCAGAGTAAAAAACTCCAAACATTTTTTCTGCAATAGCCGAGCCGAGCTGTCTCATATCACCTCCTCCTCGTACTGCGTCCTGTTTGTGTGAACGAGATGGCACGGGTGCCAGGGTGTGTGTGTGCCAGGGAGTAATTCCCATCTTGCACCACTATTTCAGCAAAATGTCTTTTTTCTCCCCAGTTTTGCTTAGCAGATATACAGTATTGTGTAAATGAACATTTATGTTGCCACTTGGAATCTTGGGTCGTACGTGTCCACAATTCTTGTGTATAATTTAGGAAATATAATAAAATAAATCATGTGATACATTTCTACTCTAATTCAGATACCATTTCCTTCTTTATGTTAGTATCTAGTTAAGTTAGCATGATCTCAGAGTTAAATGAACATAAATTCCAACGTCTACGTTTCTAACTGACTCTCGCTTTTAGTAGTTTCGGCTTTGTAATGCCATGATAGTTTTGTCATGCAGACAAACACATTCAGACGTGGTGAGAATCGTTTTAGACATTGTCTTTACACGTTCCCAATGAGCGTTTTAATAAAACGGGGACATTTTATAGCTTGTCCTGTTGCTTAAATTGCAGCAATTTAATCTCTATCCGCCATAATTAGAGTTCGTTTTTGAGGCGAGAGCTACGTGAGCGTACTGTAAACTGTAAACATTTTCGTGCAGGTTAGCCGAGTTTTGAACCGATCGCTCCAGATGCATATTGATACCAGATGTGTTGAACTGCAGTTTTTGTGCAGAGTGCTGCTTTGTGTCGTGTTTTTTGCAGAATATAAATGTGCAGCTGTGCTCACTGTTAAAAAAAGAGATGATTTTGTAGTTTTATAGGAATCCCATCGTGAGAAAGATAAGATCAGTGTAGTCACCGTTGCTCATTTTCAACCTTAAATAAGGAGCGAAGACGAATCCGAGTCTAAAATAAGCATGTAAGCCCGAGAGCTGCCATCGTGCCCTATCCCTACAGACTTCAAACTTCTTCATTGTAAAATTAGATTGTTGATTGTTGATGCTGCATGTGACTAATCTTTATCTCTGACTTCTTTCCCTTTCCTCTTTAAAGCCAGGTTCAAGAAGAAGTGTCGGCGTGGTAACTGGGTCACGTTAGAGAGGCACGAACCATGCTCTAAGGGCCCAACATGCACCAGTGAACTCTATCAGGTTAACTTTCTGAGTTAAAGACTTATTTGCTTAGGATTGTCACACCAAAACTTTTCTGAACGCCTTTTAAAGAAGCGACTGAGAGCTGAAGATGTTTTCTTCAGAAAAGAAACAGGATTCTTCGGACCAGATCTCTTTCTTCCATTGCTCCAAGCTCCAGTTCTTAGAATAGATTATAAATAGCTCGATAGATAGTTAGATTATATATAGAGAGAACTATGCAAAAGTCTTAGGACACCATTAGATTTGTCGTTTTAGCAATGGTTAAAGAATACACATCAAATAAGGTTGGTGATTGCAATATGTCCCGTTATAGCACTCCCTCTCGTGTATTATTGCTTAATTATACAATTTACTGCCTTCTTACTTACAGCTGAGTCTCTCTACTCAAATTGCCAAACTGACCCTCATGCAGGATCTCCTCTCTAACACTGGTTCCGAATGCATCAGCACGTCCAACCTCCCAGTCAGAGATCAGCAACAGTATTTCACATCATTTAAGCATGATGCAACATAAAGTACACAAAATGTACAGAGGCCTTTCATTCAAACATGCGTTTGTAGGTTTTTGTGCTCTCCTGACGAGGACGTAATATATTGAAATTATATTTAAATTTAAGCATGTCACACTAGCCCAGATCACCCCTGGCAAATCCTGTTGCGTTTTTCACTTTCGCTGTTGCATCTCCCATAATCTTCCCTTTGATGTTTCTTGTTTATGCTCTTCTGCACAGATATTTTCCCTAATCTGAATGGGTCACCCAGAAAATTGACTTGGATGCCCTCGTAGCGCGAGTCTGAATGCGAATAACTACCACAGGCACATTGGTGTATCCTTAAATATAGCCAAAAAAAGCTTCTTTGTCATGGACCATGTCGGAGTAGAACCCTGAAAGGAAGCGAGATGAACATCGGGAGTGATCAGGATTGTCCAGGATAACTTTGGACCTTGTGAGTAAGGCTTTTGTGACTGTGCCCCAATTCATTTACTGTCGTTGTCATCTCTGGTCTGTTTTCATTTTTAACGAGGTATGCTGCTACACCAAGAAGCTGAAGCCGCTTCTGGACATGGTTATAACATAAGGCTTCTTTTTAGCACAGTAACGTTTTAAGTGGTATCTGTGAATGTAACTCTGTATTGTAGAGCTTGGTAAAGGTTTGATAAAGGAATCCCTTGTCCATGTGGTTCTATCAGCTATTGGTGAATGATGGTTCTTGATGCAGTGCCGTCTGAGGGAGTGGAGATCACCCCTCTGCAGTTTAGGCTTTTCATGAAATTCCTCCAGATTGCTTGAACTGTTTAAAAATGTTATGCTCTGTAGAGAGAGAAATATTTAAATCCTTTCCAGTCTTTCTTTGAGGAACATTGTCTCTAAACATTTAAATAATTTTCTTACACATTTGGTGATAAACTGGAGATCCTCTGCCCATCTTTACTCCTTAAAGCCCTTCGTGGAAACTTCTTTTGGACCAAATCATGATTAAAATCACATTATTATTTCGTTTTCACCTCAGTGCTAACCCTAATTTGCCCCTTCACAACTTTTTTTGGAAAGTGTTACAGGCAAAAAATGAAATATCTTGGGTTCAGTCTTTCTGCAAAGAAATAAGTGTGAAAGAACTGAAGGATTTGTCTCTGCGGCTTTCATTCATTGTCATACCCGATGAATCCAATTCAGGGATCGTGGGGATCCGGAGTCTGTAAGAGCCGACAACACAGGTGAGAACTGACCCTAGACAGGGAATCACAGGCCAAGGGTTTAACCCGTGGAGCCACTGTGCCACCATGCCACCAAATAAAAATATAATTAACATATGGTCAAGTGGGTCTGCAGAGGACTGTTGCACATCAGTGTTAGCTCTCCCTGAGCCGAATACATTAGCTGCGTTTCTTTTTTGCACTCTTCCCTCAGTGAAAAACAGCATCATGTTCGTTGGCTTGCAGCCTCTTAATGATTTGACAACCCAATACAGCGCTGTGGCTGCAGGGTGCTGTTCTTAGACGAGTCTCTTGGTTGTGGTGTCTGACTTTTGAAGGACTGTACAATAAGGTGGCAAATACAGTACTCGGGCAGCTGATTCTCTATTGTTTCATCATTAACCAGTAAAACAAACCAAAGAGAAGGCGGTGTGTAAGTAGAGATATGAAGCCTTATGGAAAGCCATTTTGTTCCCGCACTTCAGTGGGCCTGGATACGGACATTAACCCCCGCCTTACACACACATGCAATTTTCACCATTAAAGTCATACAGTATTGTAAATATTGGGCAATTTAAAGTGTACAAAAAGCATGAAATGATCCATAATGGGAGTAATAAGGCTATGAAGAAACAGAGTAAGTCCAGGGTTTTGATCCATGGGGCAACGCAGTGGTAAAACCGAATGATTTTGAAATAATTGCACCCTTGTTCTGAAACTCAGATTAAATCTGGGGCACACTGTAGTTTATAAATCACTGAAGTAAAGTAATTGTGCTGTTTGGATTCGGATCTGCACTGCTGTCACGATTAATTGCGGGAACTCTCCTAAAAATAGAATGATGTGCTTCGCAGACTGGCAGGATTTGAGATATTTTATGGTTATTGGATAGACTGTGGTTTTCCCAAAGGAACCGTAATAAACTGTTAAGACAATGCAAACGGAGAAAAGGAAAAACACACACAACACACACACTGGTGTGAGACTTCAGTGGGCAAATACGTGAAACTCTGGTTTCTTTTCTGTATTAAAACATTACGAAATTGTAGAGCTGCAACGTTTGACAGTCCTGCTTTAGGGCGCTGCTTTAACCCCATGACCTCAATTTGCATGAGAACTTGCTTGTAACGTCCTGGATTAGACGTTTGCACGTTTAGGCTCCAGTAATCACTTGTGGGTGATTTACTGAGGAATATTGTGCTACTGCCAACACAAAGAAAAACCGATATGTAAATGAGGTTTCTGCAGGTGTGAGTCGCTCTCACTGTCCATGCTGAGTTAGGATCTCAAACAGAGCAGAGTTAAAAGAGCAAAACAGTGTAGAAATCCCAGGAACATGCCCAAAAATAACTTACTGTCCTCATTAGGAGCAATCATGGGGCTCCAAAACCCCTTCACCATATTTTGTGGTTCTTCCAAGTAACAGCAGACATGTTGAGATGAACTCTTAGTCTAACGTTAATATCTGTCAAATTACTGAAAGCTGATAAGCCTTGTTCACATATTGTTTTATACAGCAAAGCTTTCTTAAAAAACACTAAGCAGTTTATATGAATGTTCTTATATGCAAATCTCAAATACAATATGATGCAAGACGCATTTTTAATTTGTATTTCTCGTTATTTATGTTATTTAGTTTAATCTGATCAGAGGAAAAACACAAAACCAAACGTTCCAAAAATGTAGTAAACAAGAAATAGAGGTGATGGTGGAAGAAGTACAGAACAGGAAAAAATTCCTCATTGGAAAATGTGATAATTGTCGGGTGACAGCAGAAAGGCTTTCAAACTTTTGAACTGAAAGTAATTGGCTTTATTTTCAATAACTAAACTGTGTAAAGTTTAAATTTAGAATCTTACCTTCAACTCTTGCATCCTAAGACAAGTGTGATTCTATCGTAAGGCTAAGAAAACGACTCGTTCATGGAATTGTTAAGAAAAGTCAATTCTGAAGAGGTTATTTGAAGAAAAACCTTTTTTCATGAAGAATGAAGAAAAACACATTTAAAAAGCTTTTCTTTCTTAAACCCTTTTTGAATCCGGTCCCTGGGACTTTGAATGTTCTTTAGATATTGAAACATCCTCCTGACCGAAGTTTAATCCTCAATCCTTTAAAATATACTTAGGATGTAAGAACTTTGTATTTTGTTGTAGAAATTTCACTTACCATCAAAGCAACTCCATGACACCATAGAACAGCAGATGGAATGTCAGTAAAGTCCTTTTATCGCTTCCTCACCTTCTCAGAGGACCTGCGTCCATTTTCAACGTAACCAGAAAGTAAGATTCTTTAGCTGTTAGTGAATGTGCAGCGTACGTTTTTTGCTTAGAAGTCTTCGAGAATTCAAAGCTAAGGGTGTTCTCTCGTAGACGCTGTGTGTTTTATTGGCTAAGGAGCATGCCAGTCTCTGGATGACTTGCACTCTATGGATTTATAGTGACAGACTTCTTCTGTTTTGTATTTTTAGGAGTTATGGACATTTTGGAGGAGCTGAGTGACATAGTAAAAAGCCATGTAACTCTTCAATACTTTAAGAAAAAAAGCAAAATAAAGATCTCAAACACGTTGTGTCTGTTTTGCTTAAACCCTCAGCTTACTGTACGTATCGCGGACTGAAACCTCCACAGTGCCTCTCACGTGGATTGGATGCATTTCACGTTTAACTTCACACCGAATGGCGCACAAATATCAATCTGCCGGGACAGAAGCACGACCACCTGAGCACGGCGGAGTCGATTGGAACGCAGGCAGATAACACCAATACACAACTGCATTAAATCAGCGTGACTGCAGCCTGTGACCGATGCGCTCGGGCGCCGTGCGGCCTCTGAAGCGGCAAAGACCATCAGCGCTCCGCTCTGGAAGCGGACACGATGATGGATGGAGGAGGTGGAAGAGGATAAATCCACATGCTTCCAGCACAGCTCGCCATCCTGAGCAGTCAGTTTTTCTGTTGAGAGATGGATCGTTCAAATGGTTTATTGTTGTTTATTTCATGTTGGATTGTAATAGTAAAACTGATGACATTATCTGCCAGTACAGTGAGGAAATAGCACTTGGTAAGATTTCCTAGAATAAGACAATAAACTTACTCTAAACACAAACTCTAAAGGCTCAAATTAAGACAAGAATGAAGCCAAAAAACACAAAAGGGACCACTTCTATAAGATATATGATGATTTTCTTGTAACCGGACCCCGGACCAATTCTGATGTTGTTTGACCCGGAATGGACTACTCGCAATGTGTTTTCCTCAGAAACGCAAAAGTCCTGCACTTAAAATGCTTCATGCATAATAAACCAGTGTCATAACCCATAAATATCTGCTCACTCCTAACTAATTCCAGGTCAGCTAAAGTTGCGTAACACAGCTGGCCGCAATTTATCGGTTGAAGCCTGGTTAATTGAATGATGAATCGTGGCAGACGTTATTTTCTAGTCGCCATATGGCTACGTATTTAAATATCAAATCCTGTTTTTACCCAAAGGACTAATTAAATAAAGCAGGAGTGTAACCGAGCAATAGGAAGTGCAGATTCCGTTTCCAATTTGACAGTAACACAGTTTGCGCTCTCTAAAGCATCAGATTTGACTTTTCATCATCCCTTTCACTCGCGTCACTCTGCGTACAAGGGCGTCGTTTTGTAACCGAGGGAATAATTGCATTTGCATTATTGAATTGGCAGCCGCTTTCATCCGAAGTGCTGGAAGACAATTCGATCATAAAGCTGTTAGAGAAGCTTACGCTGATATCACTGCAACACGACCGCGGTTTTATCAATTAGCCACAATTCTAGATTGTGCAGCAAGCCTAAAAAGACTTTCTAGACTTTTACAGCTCTGTGCAGGATAAGACGCTGCAGAATTCTGTGCAGTTCAGTCCTGTAGTCTCATATACATTTATACAACCACAAGCCCTAAGTTCATAGAAATGTTTAGCTCTGTAAAATCGATTCCTCCAATTGTATAAAGCTGCTTGTGTTGAGACTGTTAATGTATATATGCATATCACTTTGTTGCACTACTATGTATGTTACACTTTGTGTGATGTATTTAGGACCAAAAAATGTTTTTGATATTTTAATATTTTCCAAAAACAGACTACAAAAGAAAACCAATCAAAAACCTTCACAGAGGCAGAGCAGCTTTACTTGATGATTGAGCGACTATAGGTAAAGACAAACAGGTGGGATTAGCCCCCCTAGTGGTTAATAAAAAATTACCTTTAACAAAATCTGCATATTAAAAGGAAGGGACCCATGGTTGAGCCTTTTGGTACTCCATAAGAAGAAAGGTCTTAGAATTAATGTCTTACTTTATGTCCAAAATCAAAACAGTCAAAAATTGTGATTCAGTCCTTATGCCGACTATATAAGCATACAAAGTTCGTTTAACTATTAAGGACATCCAGATAATGATTTTGCAAAATGCATTTACTACTGTAGTTTCTAGTTGAGAAGCTAGCGTGCCTACTCAGTTTATTATTTTGTGTAAAGTGCAAGCTGGGATAAAGGCAAAACCCGGGGTCAGCCACATGAATGAATGATTGCTCTAATTCTACTTCTGTCGCCCCGTGAAGGGCCTGACGCAGAATGATGGATTAGAATTGAATGGATATTTCAAAAAAGCAAACACTGCACCTAGATGGAGTGTAATCTTTCAACAAAGTGTGCGTTTAGGCGTCGTGTGAATCCGTAACAATATTTGCTAAGCCATGGAGCGTCACGAATGCACACGTGTGACCCTCATTTGTACAGAATCTATGTAGGGACATTTTACAGCTCTTTAAAAAGCTCTTTCACAAGGTTCACCTGACTCTTAGAGTCCTGTTATGGAAAATGTTTCAAAACCATCTCAAAAGAGTTTGGATTCCACCAGTCCATGGTCGGATTGCCAGATTGTATACAAATGGAAGGTCAACCAACAACAGCAAGGAGTGTAAGAGTCTATGAGATCACAATGGAACCTGGGTAACATCTAAGCAACTAAAGGTCTCTCACAGTAGCTAATGAGTCCACCACCAGGAGAACACTGAACAACAATCAAGAAGAAAGCCACTGCTTTCCAAAAAGAACACTGCTGCCCATCTTGTGGGTGCATTCCATCTATGAAGCATGGTGGTGGTAGTATCACGGTTTGCTGTTTTGCTGCTTCTGATCCAGGACGGCTTGCCATCATCAAATCATCACCAAATCCTAACGGAAAATATAAGATAATGTGGGTCATGCAGGAAGAGATGACCCTAAGCTCACAAGTTGTCTGTACACAAAATAAAACCCACCCAGAAATCTCGAAGACCGGAGTGTCAGGGTTTTTTTTTTTTGCAGCTCTCATCAGATTTAGTGATGTGGAAAAACCAGCGGCGTGTGAGTGGTGAAGGGTGTCGAGAAAAACAACCCAGAGGACGATGAGTTTGGCACGGACATGCCTCCATCCATGCATGTCACGCTTCCCTGGGATTTTTCTCCGGATCAGTCACATGATGAGACCACGAGAAATTCATTCGACCAAAACGCTTTTTTTTGGGTCGTAGATGGCCAGAGTGTGCCCCTGGGGGTCGCCCTAACCTACGCACACTTTGCTATATTAGTGACAGATTGCATCACACACACACCTCCTAGAGAAAACATCAAAGATGTTGCTGTTAATGGCAAGATGCCACAGGGAAGCGCTATTCTGTTCCACTGTAAAATGATGGCAGGGCATTTGGGGGTAAAACCCTGCACCTATAATGCAGGCTGGTATGTCATAGATGTCAAATGGTGAGTCCCCTGGCGACTCCAAATGCTGTCGTGCTGTTTTCGTTTTCTCAAGATACTCTTAGATAGAATTGGCATGGATTTCATTGGCGCATTTGAACCGTCGGTGCTGGTAAGTCATAACTTCCTGGACCTGACGGCAAAACATATATGTACCAGGCTCAAAATAAATCCCAAATAATTAAAAACAGATTAAAACAGTTTTCTGTTCTCACAGTTATTCTGATCAAGAGAAACCGAATTGAGAGAAGCCAGCAGTTGCGTTTGTTGCTCTTAAGGTTGCAGCTTTGCTTTAACAGAGCTTTTGAAGAGGATGGTATATTTTGGCAGTCGATGTTTTATTGAGCCTAAACCCAACGTGAAAATGCAATTAACAAGGCAGACGCAGGCTGTATATGTGGCTGAGGTAGCTCAGTATTCCTTGACTCTTCTTCTTGCTGGAGTTCTGTTATCAGGCTGGCACCTTTATTCTAAAATGTCAGAAAAATGAAAAGCAAAATAACACGCAAAAAGAGCCAAAACAGCCTCTGACCTCCAAGCAATGGATGTATAAAGCCACATTATCCATATGTAATATAAGCCAGCATTTTGTGCATTGATACTAAATTTTTGCATCAGCCTCAGTTTGTTGGGTTTTTTCTTTACCCTTTGCATTTTGGTATGGGAAGCTTTCATAATGCCATTCTAGCATCTCAGGAGTCTTGAAGTGATCTTTGTGGTCTTGAATTTCCTCCATTTGTACAGAGTCTATTCATAGACTGTTTGGAAAGTATTTAGATATGGATTTGTAACATTTTACAGCCCTTCCAAAAACTCTTTCACAAAGGTTCGCTTGATTCTTAGAGCTCTGTTGTGAGGCTGTTGTTCAAGAGCATATTTATTCTAAAAATGTCACAAAAGTTAAAAGCAAAATCGGATAAAAAATCAGGAAAAATGGCCCCAGACCTCCAAGCATAAGATGTAAAAACTCACGCTATGTATATATTTAATATAAGCCAGCATCTTGTGCATTGAAACTAAATGTTTGGCCTCAGCCTCAGTTTGTTGGTTTGTTTCTTCATCTTTTAAGTTTCATCTTTTGAAAGTTTTCCCAGATGGCAAATGCCCATCACCGGGCCGGTAAAGACTGGACACCCGAGGCGACTCAAACCCTAAGACTAGAGAGGGGGATTTAATTGAAGATGAGAAAATGGATGGGCGAGATTGGGCAGCTCCTTGGACTCTTTAATGACAATTCGCAGCAAAACCCGGAGACGTACCTGTGAAGTCTGGGAATGCTATAGAAGTAAAAATGTAATGAGCTTCAGAGCATCCTGCACTCTCCGATACACAGTTTTCACTTTTACTCCCCCGTTTGCTATTATGCCTCCTGATTTACAGACAGCTTAGAACCTCCTAAGCTCCGGGACTTCAGAAGTTTGCTCCGGGCGCTTCCAATAAGCATTTCTGGCTAAGAATAAAGCCCGCTTAAAAGAATCGGAGCTTGATTACACATGAAACTCTGAGGGCTGGCGCATGTGCGTTCGACCCTTTGGAAGGAGAAGAAAGAGGCATCTCTACCAGAACTGTCATCTCACACACAACTTTACTGTTTCCGCCTCAACACGGCTCAAATGTGCACCCAAATATGCCTGCAAATTAATATCCCCCTATTGATGAGAGCACAAGCGCTGCTTCTCATTTTTTTTTGTTTGTTTTTTTTCTCCCTTTTTGTTCTCTGCAATGCAGAGGAAGGAGTTTTTGCAGGGCGAGGCGGGGGTGGCATGGGGGTGGCACAGCTGTTTCTCTTTTTTTTTGTGTTTTGAGAAGAGAGAAGATTCTCTATGCCCTCGCAGACTTCGCAAGCATTTTGTTTCGACTGGCAGGAACAGCTGCGCAGGAAGCTTGATTAAAAGCTAGGGCAGAGAGAATGTGTCACGCGAACAGCTTTGACATAATTCAATTAAGCATCGTCGCGTTCAAATGCAAACGGCGAGGGTCATGAATTTTCTATAAGCATTGATTACGCACGGTTTCATCACTGATTGCTGCCTTATTCAGCCTGAGCATCTTTCAAATGAATAGGTGCTGGTACCAATATCCTACTCCGGGGATGTTATCGACTTCAAATACGAGTCGCTGCTTAACTCAACGGCATCAAACTTTTTTTTCCAACAGGTTGTGACTCCTCTCCTCCAATATCAATCCTTTTCAAGCAGCAATCCCTTCATTATCTTCATCTTTAATTCTTTAAGGTCAGGACTTTGACTCGGCTATTCCAAAATTTTATTTTTCTTTAACCGTTCTTTAGTAGAACGACTTGGGTGCGTAGGGTCGTTCTCTTACTGCATGTTACTGCAAGTTCTGTGAAGATTCAGTTCATTTTCCTTTGAAATTTGCTGCTCTAACTCAGAACTTGGCGAGTCGCCCTGGCCCAGATGCGCAAAACAACAAACTGTGAAACTACCACCACCATGATTCACAGATTCCTTTCTCCAGACATAACGCTTCTCATTTTAACCAGAAAGTCCTTGTAACCCTGCAATGAACACCCTTGTTGTTTGGCGATCTCCTGATGGTGGACTCATAAACGCTAATATTAGCTGGTGAGAGAGATCTTTAGTTGCTCAGAGGTTACCCCGGGTTCCTTTGTGACCTCCTGGACTCTTACACACCTTACTCTTGGACTGATCTTTGTTATTCGACCAATCCTGAGTTTCTCTGTTTGTACAGAATCTGTCTGACTGTGAATTGGTGGAGTCCAATCTTTTTAGAGATGGATTTGTAACCGTCTTCCAGCCTGATGAGCATCAACAACTCTTTTCCTGGGCTTTTCAGAAATCCCATTTGTTCCTGTGTTGTGAAGATCAGGCTTTGGCAGATCTCGTTAATGGAAGGGTACCCTGGCCTCCAAAATCCTCAGAACACAACCCTAGAAGGAGAATCTAAAAAATATTAGGCCAAGAGAATCTTGATTGACAGGCTGTGTATCTTCTGCTAAATCTGACCCAGGCACAAAGGGCGTTATCCTTCATTTCTCTTTCACGCCGTGACAGCCGAACCCCGTATGTAGCTCTACCTCTGCCCCAATTTGGCTCTTAATCCTCGTCTACATCGTCGGGCAAACAGATGGATGCATTTGTAAACTGTCTGTGCACTTTCCACCTCACTTATCTGATGCGTCCTGGAGGTGCCGCTGATGGCACTGACGTCGCTATTCTCTTCCATGCAGGCCTATAGATCTCTTCTTCTGTCGCGTGGAATAAATCAGGGCTGACAGGCCTCCCCCGTCACCGATCCGCTGCAAGACTCTAATACATCCGTGCATATCCGAGGCGCCGTGCCCCTGTTCTGATGAGAGAGCTGACAAGGTGCCTGCGGGGTAATATGCTGCATGCGAGCTGATTGGTAATGCACAGCTGTGATGCCACGCTCCCTAAGACTTCCTTATCCCTGCTTTCCCCAGAAATCAAAATACAGTTCTGGAATTAGACTGACGGAGATAAACTATTTTCATACCGCAGGAGGGAATGCTCAGGGAGGTTTTTGGGGGGAAAAAGGTTCTTCCCAAATGCGCTCCCGGCATTCGAACGGCTTCAGATCCATTCCGGTCCCTTTATTCTCTCAGAGTGCGCTCATTTTAGAATGATACAGTTAGCGAGACATCTGGTGCTGAGAAAATCCTCACATAAGGAAAGAAATGAGAGAGCAAGTCGAGTGGAGAGCGCGGGTAGCAGTCTGAGAATGACAATGAGGTTTTCCCTCCAGCTTTGTTTTAGTAGTACGAGTAAATATTTGGCTAAGAGAGAGCGTTCGAGGGTCTCGAGCACATTTAGTGATGATTGACATTCTGGATTATAGCCCTGAGTATATTACTGTAACCATAACCTTAACAAAGCAATATAAAAATCACAAACTATAAATATGAGCCTAGCAAAGACTTCATGGGGTAACTGTTTTATATCTAAGTCCAAATTATTTCTGTAGTGCTTTTTATAACGAAGCATTTTTGCAGAGCAGCTTCACAATGCTCTAAGCCCAGAGCCCTAATTAAGCAAGCCTAGGGCAACAGTAGCAAGGAAAATCCCTAAATGTTATAAGAAAGAACCCTTGTTAGGACCAAGACTCAAAAAACGACAACCTGCTTGGGAGGCTTAGATGTTATGTGTAAGAATGTACCTAATAAATAAGTTTATAGTAATAGTTTCATTAAACAGAAGCTAAAATATAAAAACTAAAAGAGAAAACATTTAAAGAAACTATAATTAAAATAAAATGAAATGTAACAATATATAGACTATAATAAATTATACAGTATGCAGTGTTATGAAGAGTTTAATAAAATACAGAATAAAAAACCTAAAGCACATAAGAAAATAGCATATATATATATATATATATATATATATATATATATATATATATATATATATATACAATATTTAATTCTGGTTCGTCTTCCTTCCTGAATTTTTAAAGAATTTAATTGTAAATCATGGTTGAAAATAAGTATTTGGTCACCCACAAGCAAGCAAGATTTCTGGCTCTCACAGACCTGTAACTTCTTCTTTAGGAAGCTCTTCTGTCCTCCACTCGTTACCTGTATTAATGGCACCTGTTTGACCTCATTACCTGTATAAAAGACACCTTCCACAGCCTCAAACAGTCAGACTCCAAACTCAACCATGGCCAAGACCAAAGAGCTGTCGAAGGACACCAGGAAGAAAATTGTAGACCTGCACCAGGCTGGGAAGAGTGAATCTACAATAGGCAAGCAGGTTGGTGTGAATAAATCAACTGTGGGAGCAATTGTAAGAAAATGGAAGACATACCAGACCATTGATAAACTCCCTCAATCTGGGGCTCCACACAAGATCTCATCCCATGGGGTCAAATGATCATGAGAACGGTGAGCAAAAATCCCAGAACTACATGGAGGGACCTGATAAAATGACCTGCAGAGAGCTGGGACCAAAGTAACAAAGGCTACCATCAGTAACACTCTATGCCGAGAGGGACTCAGATCCTGCAGTGCCAGGCGTGCCCCCCCTGCTTAAGCCAGTACCCATGTCCAGGCCCGTCTGAAGTTTGCCAGAGAGCATATGGATGATCCAGAAGAGGATTGGGAGAATATCATGTGGTCAGATGAAACCAAAATAGAACTTTTTGGTAAAAACTCAACTCGGTGTGTTTGGAGGAAGAAGAATGCTGAGTTGCATCCCAAGAACACCATACCTACTGTGAAGCATGGGGGTGGAAACATCATGCTTTGGGGCTGTTTTTCTGCAGAGGGGACGGGACGACTGATCCGTGTTAAGGGACGAATGAACGGGGCCATGTATCATGAGATTTTAAGCCAAAACCTCCTTCCATCAGTGAGAGCACTGAAGATGGAACATGGCTGGGTCTTCCAGCATGACAATGATCCCAAACACACCGCTCGGGCAACGAAGGAGTGGCTCCGTAAAAAGCATTTACATTTACATTATTTATCCAGAGCGACTAACAAGTCTTACAATCCAAGCAATTGTGGGTTAAGGGCCTTGCTCAAGGAGCCAACAGTGGCAGCTTTGGCAGAGGTGGGATTTGAACCCTGGACCTTTTGGTCCATAGCCCAGTACCTTACCCGCACAGTCCCACATAAACTGTGACAATCGAGTGAGCATTTTCTAGTGACTCATCTAAATGTAATAAATTGTTTAACAAGTTGAATGAGGACATGCTGTATACAATTTATGATTATAAATCATCGTTGCATACAATTTCCAATGCTATTCACAAATTGTTGCAAGCAAGTGAAACGAGAAGTCTATGGAACAGACAAGAACAGACGAGAACAGCCTAGCCAGTCTCCAGACCTCAACCCCTTAGAACATTTGTGGAGGGAGTTGAAAGTCCGTGTTGCCCCAAAACATCACTGCTCTAGAGGAGATCTGCATGGAGGAATGGGCCAAAATACCAGCTACAGTGTGTGCCAACCTGTTGAAGACTTACAGGAAACTATGACCTCTGTCATTGACAACAAAGGTTATGTTACAAAGTATTGAGTTGAACCAAATTTATTGAACAAATACTTATTTTCCACCATAATTTACAATTAAATCCTTTAAAAATCCTACAATGTGATTTCCTGGATTTCTTTCCTCATTGTGTCTCTCATAGCTGAAGTGTAGCTATGATGAAAATTACAGACCTCTCTCATCTTTCTAAGTAGGAGAACTGGAGGTTTACTGATAACAAGCAACTGTATTATTAATATCTCTGTAGAAGTTTTTGCCTGGCACCTTTTATTCTGGTGATCGATACAGTGCGTACCACAGAGCCCCGTGTCGTCTCAGAGCACCATAGCGTAACGGCATGAAGGTATTTTACGCTACGAGGACCCCTAGAGGGAAGAGAGAAGGACAGGACAGGTTGTGCTTCTCATTTAGCCCTGATGAACTCCACACTCCATGCTGACACACTGTCATTAAGATGTTTTATCTTTTATTATATCAAGGAACTGCCTTTATGACCAAAATACCTCCTCGCTTGCTCTTCCTCCGAGGAATATTTTTGTCCTTTCCTCGCCCCCTCTCTTTCTTTCTCTTTCTCTCTTGCCTCAGGATGCAACTCACACACCTTTTACTGAAACCAACTCAAACAGCAATTGCTCGTCCTGAATATTCATCGTCTGCTAACGCGACAGCTTTGCCAAGGAATTTCTAGTACTGAGTTTATTATTGTGATAATACAACAGTTCTGTTACCGATGTTTATTGTTAGGTTTTAAGATAAAGAGGACAGATTTGTTTATCAGCATTTGGGGAGGTAAAATCGTTCCATTCTATCATTCCCCAATAACTGTTTATTATACAGAAAATAAACACAAATATATCGATTGATAAGGGTCTGATTTATAATTCAGGCTGTTACTAAGATACACTATTCTACCAACAGAAGAAAATCAGAGTGAGATCCTGGTGTTATAGTTATAAATGTTACTGTTAGATCATCAGCAGCTTGGTCGGGTTCATAAGAGCTGGGCTTAACAGATCCAGCCGTGGATGGTGTTTAATGAAAAACGCAGAGTTTAACACCAGCAAACGACGTGAAGAAAATCAGAAAGAAGGATGAGAGATGCTGTATAACTCTGCTGTAACATTTTGGACTGATCCATCAAAGCAAACCCAGCTAGAGGCTGATTCAGCATTTTTGGTGATGGGACTCAAACTGATCTTCAGCCGAGCTGAGAATCCATTAAGAGCCCGGGACCTTTGATTTAAAGTACTGACTTTTTTACATTTCTCTGATTCTCCAGCATCCTTGGCTGAAGGCAATCATTAGAGAACCATCCATGGTCGTAATCTTTCCATCACCATGCAAGTTTGCTGTGTCACTGCTGGACTGAGAGTCATGATCCTCCGTTATGAGTCATGCAAATAATAAATGAAGGAAATAATGGAGCGAGAGCTGCTGCCTGTCTGCACAAGAGCAGGAGACAACACCCTTGCTCCTACACATCATGTTTACAAAAGACCAGCACGTTATGCACATTAATACCGATACAATACATCCCTTTTCTGTTAGCGATTAGCCAATCATTATAGGTAATATAGGATAAAACGTGGAGCCATGGGCACGCTTTAGGGAGATAAATGGATATAATTACCTCAATGTTTCAATCAGGAAAATGAGACCGTCTTCAGCCTTCATTAGGCCTAATTGTTTTATTGGGTTACACGAAAACAAGCGTAATTCGTTCAGAGCAGGATATTCACACTGAAGTGTTTACTCCTAGGGATTCCAGGTACATTAAAGTTATTGCGAAGGGCAGCGCCTGGAGGCCTGACGGTATGCTATTACTGAAATTGTAATGAAATTGCAGCTATTTTTATGTCTTATTCCAAACACTTCTTAATACCAGCCTTGAGATATTGTACATCTCACACTGAGGCTAGGTTAAACTGTGCAAAAGTCTTAGGCCACCATCAGATTTGTTGTTTTAGCAACCTTTATTAGAATTTGAATTTTTGAAGGGTAGCAGCCAAGAAACCTTTTTAAGATGTGCCAAAGCTCACAAAGATTGTAATGAAGATCGGTGGAAAAGAGGACCATGGAGTGACGAATCCAAGTTTGAAATGGTTGAAGATATGTTATATATGGTCAAGATAGAATTGCTAACCCTGAACATGACAAGTGGGGATAAAACAGGGGACTGATTCTCGGTAACGTCTCGTCACTTCATTACTACAAATTCCTAATCTGTGCTTGTCATTCATAAAATGATACGCGATCGTGTCAGCCGAACATCGTTTGCAGATGCGTCTGTCATTTGAAGTTATGGCTTGTCGATTACAGATACGGGGAAGCCACACGCAATTAGGATCTCTAAAACGTCCAGACTGATTTGGCGCGTCTCAGATCGACAGTAGATGGAACCGAATAACCAACCGTCAAACATAGCGAGGCACAAAATTACACACTTAGCCATCTGGAAATAAACGCGGGCATAAATTTAACATCGTACCTGAACCAAGAACAACGATATTCATGGAAATAATTCAATAGAAACGAGTTTTTAATTGAGTAGTGAGTTTTTAATTAAGGGGTGGTAGTGTGACCTTGTAGAACAGGAATCTATCGACGTCCGATCTTCACAACAAGCCACAAACGAGGTAGATTCCCGAGGTAAACGATGCTCAACAGGCTGGGAAAATGTTATAAACCATCTCTAAAGAGTTTGAATTGCATAAAGCAAGTATGAATGAAAAAAGTATTGAGTTTTAATAACTATCTAAAGACAACATATGAAACTAGAACACTAACATCCATGAGGATTTCAGAAGATTAATGATTTGGCATCGTCTAACCATCGCCTCAGGTTTGTTAAGCTAAAACAAAAATTAAAAGGTGGAGCGTGGCTGCCAAAAAGGTTTTATGCCTCATTGTTTTCAATTCTATAAACTTTACTGGAGTGACGTCACTGTAAGTTCAAAAGCCTGAATTCAAAATGTAAAAAGGTTTTTAATCATGTCGCATATGCTTTACAGTACATATGTTCAAAAAGAGTGTTTAAATAACAAGATAACACACAAATGTGATGCAGAATTTAATCGAATGGCACTTCAGTCACAGCCACCACAGCCTAACAAGCACAGCCAAGTCATTATGCAGATTGTTTTGTATTCCCAGGTTAAGTTGCAAACCACCATCTGGAAATTTAATATCATGGAACTTATCCACGGACTAAACACCATAAAAGTTTAGAGGCACTTTATTGTTGTCTTGCGAGTCGATAGACTTCACAGAAAGTATATTTAATATCTTGCACTTGACGATGGAAGGAATAAATGTTGTTGTGTTGTATTTTAAAAGCCGCATTTGTCCATGCAGTGATGAAGCTTTCATGTGGAGCTTTATGTTGCTTAATGTTCACAACACGTTTTGTGTAAATGCACGTTATGTGATCTGGGCGTTGTCTGAGCATCTGCATTGATTTCTTGATTTATTTAGAAGAGAAACTTCAGGAAGGTCAGCCATCACTGCTGCGCTCCACCAATCTGGACTTTATGGCAGAGCGCTCAGTCTTTTCGCCAGAGAATATTGTGGTGCTATTTATGCAAACTTTTGCTGAGTAGAGGCTTCTGTCTGGTTGCTCTGCCATAAAACCCAGATAGTTGGAGTGCTGCAGGGATGCTTGACCTTCTGGAAGTTTCTTCCATCTGCACACAGGATCTCTGGAGCTCAGCCAGAATGATCATTGGGTTCTTGGTCACCTCTCTTGCCCTTCTCCTCTCCCCCTGATTACTCTAGGAAGAGTCCTGGATGTTCTAAACCTCTTCCATTTAAGAATTATGGAAGCCACGGTGCTCTTGGGAACTTTCAGTGCAGCAGAACTTATTTGTAGCTCTACTCCAGATCTGTGGCTCAACAAAATCCCATCTCTGAGCTCCAATCAAGGTGTAGAAACATCTCAAAGGTCATCGAGAGGAACAGGAGGAACCCAGGGCTAAATTTTAAGTGTCATAGCAAAGGGTCTGCATTTCTGTGTACTCTGGGGGAAACCGGCGAACCCAGAAGAAAACCCACATGCAAACTGCAAACACGGGGAGAACATGCAAATGCCACACAGGCGGTGGCCATACCAGGAGGTGTGCACTCAGAAAAGGCTGTAGGTCCACATTTGTCTGCCTGAGCTAGATTCTTAGAATACTTACAGTTCTAAGAAAAACAGTATGATTTGTAAATAACCAGCATTTTGTCCTATTATTTTTAAGGGCTTGTATTGGGCTGATTTGCGCTTATTCCTGACATGCTAACCCTATCATTGAGCTTTTGTGGGTGGTTTTTTGTACAGGTTGTACCAACCCAGCTGATTATAGCTTCACAGCTAGAGTGTGACGCCAGCAGCGAGCCCATTCAGCGTTACCGTGGCTATAGAGGGTGACGCTTTAGGGTTTTGATTTGCCATATTGTGATTTTGAGTCCCTGTGGTTTGGGTAACTCATTCTGTTCTATAAAGCTGACTTATGTGGTAGTTTGCCTGCTTCTTGTGCAAACGGGGTAATTGCTGGTTGAATGCTTCGCTTTGCTTTTCCCAGTTTTGCACATGGCGTCTTTTTCTTCCCCCTAAACAAGTGATACTGATGGGTCTGAGCACAATCCCCGGTTCTACTGTATGATGGTTCATCCCAGATGCCTCCAAGCCCAGAGAAGTGACGCCCCTTCTGGACATGGTTATAACATAAGGCCTCTTTTTAGCACAGTAACGTTTTAAGTGGTATCTGTGAATGTAACTCTGTATTGTAGAGCTTGAGAAAGGTTTGATAAAGGAATCCCTTGTCCTTGTGGTTCTATCAGCTATTGATGAAGGACGGTTCTTGATGCAGTGCCGTCTGAGGGAGCGGAGATCACCCCTCTTCAGTTTAGGCCTGCACCCTTGACCTTTAAATCCCTCCAGATTCTTTGAATAGTTTAATGATATTACAAACTGTAGAGGGAGGAGAATGGAAATGGTAATCCCTCTTTCTTAGAGGAACATTATTTTTACACATTCCAATCATTTTGTTACACATTTGTTGATCCATGTTGTTAAACATGAAACATCTATAAGATCCCTGTTCTTATTTTGTTTAAACACAGGTGCCACTCGACAAACAGGGCTCTGGAATTGCCATCCAGTGGTAACATCTTTGCTGCCAATGCTGCCAGGCACTCTCTTCACTTTTTGGCACTCACAGAACCCAGGGAACAGATCCACACCTGCTACAGTTTTGATGTTTTTATCATTTTCTGATACTCCTAGAAGAAGCCGTTCTTTAACCCATTTAATCAGCTACAGTTTCCACCATCCTTTTTAGAACACCATCCTTATAAAGCTCCTGGTTTCGGTTGAACGATTTCCTCGATGCCAGTCTGGATGGCCTGGGTACAGGGTTGGTTATGTTACAAAAACTGCCAGCCTTGCCATCAGAGAAGTGATGCATGAAAGCCAGAGTCCAACACTCATCATTCTTCTGGACGTCGCTGCTGCCATGGACACCACGATTCTGAAATGTTTTGTTGTCCTATCTGTAAGATCAGTCCTATCACGTAGCCAGGAGAGTTTCCGTTTAATCACATCACAGTCCCATTACAGGAGTTCCCCAAAGGGTCAGTGCTCGGTTCTGTGTGCACGGTTCAGTGATTAGATCACATCCCAACACTATATGGACCGCACGACTTTTGTCATTTCCTCCAACTATCTCATAGATCTTACAAAAAATATTAGACCGCCTTACTAATGCGTCTTCCTCGATAGGAAGCCAGCGGCTAAACAGAATTGATCTACTTACTGCCAAAGAACTTCTCTAAGCTGGAGCTCGCTATTATTATCATGTCCCTCACAGTCCAAGCAGAACTCACTGCGAAGAACGCATTATGTCAACCGCCTCGGAGTATCCTGCTTAACGAGCGAAACTGTTCAAATTCTCAGACAAGATCTCAACACTAGCTTTGTTCTTTACCTTAAAGAAGTCTTACCTCTTTAAGGATCACGCTTTGAGTGCTGGTGGTGAAATATATTATTTCAAAATGTGGTGACTGGATTGCAATAGCAACAACTGAAATAACAGAAAGGATTATAAAACACCTTCAAGGAGAAAATCCAACACAGGGCAAACTCAAATCATTAGAAAATGCCCAACAACAAATTAAAATCAAATGGGGCGGGAAGAGGACTCAATAATTGTGGCAGATCTGTAAGAAATGGGTGGAATTAAATGGCTTACATTTAGTAGTCAAACTAAGACAGAAAATAGAAGAAAAAGTGGTTTGAGTGGCTAAGAGAAGCGATGATGAAGGGTAGATGATTGGATGAAAGCCATGAATCTGCATCAGCCAAGGAGAGACGAAGCTGGAACTTTAGTCCAATGAAACGTATAAAGATGAGGGTCTGAAAACAATCAAATTTCCTAAATCATTCATGATCTGGGCTTAGAGGTCAGATAAAGGAGCAGGGCAGATGGCAATGCACAGGTGTAGATTGAAATTTTGAGCCGTTTCTCATTCTGTTTTTAATGATGAAGTCGTTTCTCAGGTGGACGATGCATCTTCAGAGCAAAGAGAGTTCAAAGCTTTTCTTCAGGAAGAAGGTAGATGGCATGACTCAGTGACACGACCAGCAAGCAGGTGTGGAATGTGCACCCCTTTCTTATCAGACTGGTGGTTGCTCCTTCAGAGCACAAACCGTTCCACCTTACGTTCGATAAACAAATGAAACTCTTTACGATAAAAGCTATCAATCCTTGTTACCTCACTGCAGAAAGTTATCGTTTCTGACACATTTCATTTCTTTTCAGAAGCCTGCTGCTGTGAGTTTTTTTTTCTTTCTTTCTTTCTTTCATTCTGAAGGACACGGTTGCACAGAAGATGAATTGAGCGCGGCACGCTCGTACTTCCCCTCGTACTAATGCTTTTTTTTCCACCCCTGCACGCAATTTCAGCACCGAACAAGATTAATCCATCTACAAATTAATGTGCTTGAATAAAGACCAACCTAATTAAATTTCATCATAATGGAGTATTCGTCGTTAAATGAAGTAGTCAGGATGATAAGGCTGGCAACTTTAATAAGGTCTAAGAGAAAGTGCCTGGGAAAAATGTTTGTTTTTAGCTTTAAAGGAAACCATTTCAGGCTTTACATTTTATGGAAATGTACATTAGAAATGATGAAATTGATGATTAAAATATGATAACATTATAGTGCTGCCACTCTCCCGGGCATCCTCGGAGGCTTCCAGCATGCATTGCAGGTCGGGTGAGTTACACATTTACAGCATTTTGCAGACTCCCTTATCCAAGTACAGTCTTACAATGCAAGCAGTTGTGGTTAAGGATAAGAGTGGCAGCTTGGCAGCTTGTGCTCAAGGACCCAGCAGTGGCAGCTTGGCAGAGGTGGGATTTGATCCCTGAATCTGAATCGCTAGTCCACCACAGTCCCACATGTACAACTGCCAAGTCATGGAAGTAATTTCCTCTGAACTGGTGACGAAAGTGGGATGAATCATTGCAGTGAGTGGCTCCTGAGTGAGATCAACCTGGCAAGAGTGGCATCACCTGTCCTGGCACAAGTAGGGTGCAGGACTTCTTTTAGTTCCTAGAATTAAAAAAGTCACAGCAGGGGGAAAGGCTTTCTCATACATGGCCCCCCAACTATGGAATAAACTTCCCACTTTCGTTCGAGATTCAGACACCCTCCAAAGTTTTAAGTCTAGGCTAAAGACATACTTATTTACGCAGGCTTTTGACTAGATTTAGACCAGGTTGCATTGGCTTGGGTCACTGGGGCCAGAGTCTGGGAGTCATGTCTGGCCTGCCTGCCTTGTCCCGCTAGCCGGGAGTGTCGAGTGGGCGGTCTGGCTGAACTGGGCTTCGGTCCTCGTGATCTTGACTCATTGCATCCTTTGCCTTAGAATAAGGGCAGAGCTGGGCATTCATAGTCAAAGAGTCTTATGGTGATCGGAGACGTTGGGTTGCTGCTTGCTGTCTTCTGCCTCCCGTGGGGTTGCCAATGTCTCATGTGATCCATCTTGGCTGTGTTTCCTACCAGTTTCTCCTCTTTCTAAGCTTTCTAGCTATTGCTGCTATAGCTAATGCTGCCGGGGTCTCATGCTACATTTGGCATCAGTGATTGACATGGCATCAGTGATTGTTAATAAACACTGTGCTCTTAATCAATAACTAATTACATTTTCTGTTTTCTCTCCGAGCTGTTTTGTTTCCGGCAGTTCCGGCCCCACACATGATTGTTCATCTGCTGGAAGCTCCACTGTGCATAATTCACATTTTATTCGACCATGACTCCATGACTTTAGTTTCACTCTTAGATTTATCATCTATCTACGCCGCCCAAGGAGGTGGGTCCCTTTTTCAGTCTTGGTCCTCCCCAAGGTTTCTTCCTATAAACACTTAGGGAGGTTTTTCCTTGCCACTGTCGCCCTAGGCTTGCTCAATTTGGGATTGGACGTAGTTATTAGGAGATAATCTAAACATGTAAAGTTGCTTTGAGACAATGCTCCATTGTAAAAAGTGCTATATAAATAAATCTGACTTGACTTGACTTGACAAGTAAGCAGAAGAAGTAAGGGTTAAAGTATGCCTTCTGGCACCTCTCAGTTCTTACCAGACCTAATAATAAAGCCTCACCATCAGTATTCGATCTCTTGTTGTTACTTCTTCATCGATGCTACAACACAAAACTTATTTGAACCTCTAGATATCGATGTAGGAGACCTGACAGCATGACGTATCCTTAAACAAACCCTCACAGACCTCTCATCTCTGACTGTAGTGACAAGATACCTTGAGGAAAACATTTAAAACCCTCAAGTGCACCTCGACAGCATCTGGTGCCATAAACACTAATCTGCAGGTTGGATGGAGGAAATTAAAAAGGAGCAGAAATAGCATTAAGAAAGCCAGCCTGTTAAAGGCTTAACCATATTTTCTTTGTTTTGTACCTATTTGTAGGAGGCTGATGATGTGTCACATCCTCGTGTGTTTGGTAATTGTGCCCTTCGTGCACGCGTCTTTCCGTTTTGCTGTAATGTACAAGAAACCTGATGGAGGCCATTACAGATTCCTTTCTAGAAATTCTTTTCCCTCTTCTTTTGCATGGCCTCTTAGCTTCTAAAGATGGCGTTTTCATCAGGTTGCCATTAGTTAATAAAGGTTTATGACAGTTTCCGTTTCCAAGCACCTTTCCTGGTTTTCCAGATCCGTCTTTGGGATCTCCAGACATTCCCAAACCATCTCTGAACTATAATGCCAGCAAGAGCTCCATCAGCCAACCAACAGACATACTTACTCTCCATGCCACCTCATCCTGGCGTGAAGAGGAACCTCATTTCCGCGACACTGCTGACCCAATCTGCTCTCTCTTGTTCCAAAACTCATGAATGACGTCCCAAAGTATCTGAACTCCATCACTAGAGGTAGGTTCATTAGGTCACAACCTCGGAGGTACTAAATTCATCCCGGCTGCTTCGCTCCATTGTGTGTGTGTCTCGATATCCCGTCCATGCATACGTCAAATATTAGGGAAGGCAAGATGTGACAACATCAACCTTAATCCGACTTCGAAATTCATAAATACACCAGATTGCATGCCTTGTGTACCTTGCATATGCCACAATACATGATTATATGAGTTCTCCACATCCACAAAGCACATGCTGACTGAATTAGCACGCTTATGCTGACCCCTCACAAAGAGAAAAGAGAAAAGAGCTGCCACGTACGTGGGCGGACTGTCCTTTCTTTCTTTCGTCGGCGCTCATCAGGTCTCATTTTGAAACTAACGACTTATTGTGCAGTCGCGTCTCTGACGGAGTGCCTTTAAACTCTAAGCGCTGTTGTATTTCTGGCTCCGGAAAGTGCTTCGTATTCAGGATGTTCGTCCTCCAATTAAAACATCAATTAGAGCGAACAAACATGGAGACAGTCTGTGGTGGCATTTATTTGCCCTTATCGTCATGGATCTAAATAATAAAAAAAACTCAAGGAACACCAGAACAGTAGACATGCAAGCCGTTAGGGGAAGGGGATACTTGGGCAGGAATTTTGGATAAGGATAAAATCCACAAACACAAGAGAAAGAAATGGCAGGGTTACGCTCTGAAGAATGCATACAGTATATATGACAACAATTTCTCCACTTATCCTGTTCTATTTAGTCTTTTATCCATACAGACAGCAATCATCTGTTGAGAGTCTGGCTGTGATTAACTCTTCACCCCGTGCATCAAGCAGCCGCCACTGTTTATTGAACTTCTCGCTGCCGAAAAGGGCCGCTCTTGGCTGAAATGGTTTTTGAAAGTGCTTTGAAAACTGAGATTCTTATTTCTCGCTTTGTCTTCCTTTGTCTGTTCTCGTCTCCCTTTCTTTTGCAGATAACACGTTCGAATGTCGCCCTCACTGCCAACACGCCCCTTAAACTCTCTCTCCAAGAGAGATGCGGTGTACTCCGGCTGCCATTCCATTTGCCAAGGTCGTGCACAAGGACAGTAAAGAAAGGAGGCTGTTAGGAATTTGCACACGGTTTTTAATTGAAAATCACTCATGAAAACACAGCAGATTTTTTACATTCTTCAGCTGGAGAAACCAAGAAATCCCCCTAAACTCCATGCTATTACAGGTATAACTTCTAAGCAACTAAAGGCCTCATGTTAGTGTTGATGTCCAAAACAGAATTGTTTGTTTAAATGACAAGCGTTTCGTGTGGAGAAAGGAAAACGTTGCATTCCAGCATAAGAACCTTATCGCATCTGTGAAGCATGGTGGTGGTAGTATCACGGTTTGTTGTTTTGCTGCATCTGGGACAGGATCATCGATGGAAAAATTAATTCTGAATCATAGCATCCAATCCTAAAGGAAAATGAACTGAATCTTGAGAGAACATGGGCCACGCAGCACGAGAACGACCCTAAGCACACAAAGTTCATGTTTTGGAACGGCCCAAGTCAAAGTCCGGACTTTATTCCAGTACAAATATTGTGGAAGGACCTGAAGTGAGCAGGTCATGTGAGGAGACACAGCCAGACGTTAATTATGTCGAACGATGGCTACTGTGAGCGTGTGCATTTTTATGTCTTACCTGTCCTAATTAATTAATTACACTGAAAGTTCTTTGCTCAGTTTTAGACGGCACTGCAATAATGTGCACTGCAGGACAGGTAACAATTTATATTACCTTAGGTGGCATTTTAAAAGAAAATCCAGCACAACCCGGATTTTATATTTCCTTTCTCCCTTACTGCGACGCAAATTCCTTATGTGCAGCAAAAATTATTTGACATTTTATCAAATTAGGTGCACATGGTTTTAATGAAAGATGCCAAGTTTTGCAGCGCCGTGCCAAACGCCGCTAAAGCGGTTTTGACAGAATGCAGCCCTGGGAAGATGGTGGAGAAATATATTAAGCATCCTTTTGCAAAGGAGAGAGGAGAAAAATATGTATCCGGTCCTGTAAGTAAACACTTCAGTCTGATGACAGCTGTAAATTAGCTCTAAGTGCTGTTTTGACATAAACCTCATTGCCTATATGTGATTAAAATCGGAGTGTGAATCACTGTCTGATAGGAACTCGTCTATAAAAGGGTGCTGTGGAATTACTGGCAGTCCCATGTGGTGGTCCTAGCCCTGGCTGAGCTGCTGTCATGGGCAGGATTTCCCAGACTCGGGGATTTCCGGCAGCTTTTCTTCTTCTTGAATGATGTAAAACAAAATGGAACACTTTCTTCCAACTTCAAAACCTACCTAGTCCAGTTCTCACATGTCTACAGTGCCACTTGTGCCACCATAGTTGGCATAAAGGTCTATAAATCCATTAGAGGGCAACGTTTCTCAAGACTGTAAAGTTGTTTTCTAAAAAGGAATGACCAGACATCATATTACACTAAGTGGCATATGAGCAACAGAGCACTCGCTTGAGTTTTAAGTTTTAGCTTTGAAGCCATCAAAAGAATACTGAATCTTATAAGATCAAGAAACTGAACATGCAAGTCAAGGAGAAAAGTTTCTTGCGAATGATTTTTCTTGGATTTCTTGGAATATAAGTGTACATGAGCAACAGAAGTGTCTACCTGTCATGGGTTCCCCCCGGACCTCCGCACGTTGTGCCCCTCCTCGTCACTGGGGGGCAGTTTTGACCGCGCTGTTCGTGGTGCTCTGCCGGACAGCGCTAGGGCAGGGAAGAAGAGCTCTGGAACTGCGCGGATGACTGTTTAGTCCCAGACTTCCTGACTGTTGCGGCGTTTCAGCGGATGTCTTCCGCTTTGGTGATCCATGACTTTGGATTTAAAGGATTTATGTTTTGTCGTGCGCTAAGCCCGCTTCTGCGCTCGCCTTGCGGTAAGCCCGCTCATGCCTTGTTTATTTCACGCGTTAAAGCCCGTTTATGTTTGCTGAGTCGCATTAAAGCTGGTTTTTGTGTATACTGCGGCTCTTCTGAGTAACCAATAAAACATGGTTAGTATTGCTGAACCAGCGTTCATCTCCGTCTCCGTCTCCTACCAACCTGTAAGGCCCCGCCGTGACAGAATCCCCTGCCACACTAAGGAGATGGCAGGTTCCCTTACTCCCTCGTGCCTCCCTGAGCACTTTGATGGCAATCCAGTCTTTTGTCGGCCATTTACTGACCAGTGTGCCTGGCATTTTGAGTTTTTCTTTAGTTCCGATTACGCGAAGATATCATTTATTTTCCTTCGCCTAATAGGCAGAGCTCTATGTTGGGCCACCGACGTCTAGCCGGTGCTCAAGGCTGGAACCGTGGAGGAATTTTTTGAAGAGCTAGAGTTTTGTTGTGGGACCCCATCTGGTTTTGCGGACAACGAGTCTATGCCAGCTGGCTCAAGGCTGATGTCCATCAGCCGCCCCCAAGAAAACCCATTCGTCTGTAGCGTTAGTTGTGTTGTTGCTTGCAGGAAGGGGTTGGCCAGGTACAGGCTAGCACCCGTTAGCCTAGCAATAGGGCACGTTAGCCTTGTATCTGAGCCTGCTAGCACCGTAGCTGAGCACACCATGCCTGTTAGCTCCATAAGCACGCTAGCTCAGTACTTGTAGCTCAGTATTTGAGCCAATAGCATCCAGTAGTCTTGGGTCTGAACATGCTAGCTCAGTACTAGAGCCAATAGCATCCCATAGTCCTGTGTCTGAACACGCTAGCTCAATACCTGAGCCGATAGCATCTAGTAGCCTTGAGTTTGTGCATGTTAGCTGCATATGGAGGAACACTAGCTCCATTGAAGAGCAGTTAGCTTTCTGTAGCTCAGTCTCTGAGCTGTTAGCGCCCAGTAACCCAGTATCTTAGTATGTGAGCTCAACTTTCGAGCATGTTAGTCTCAGAATCTGAGGCCGCTCATAGTTCTGTAGATGAACTCTTAGCGCCCTGTAGCTCAGTTCCGGAGCAGTTGGTGTCTAGTGGTTCTGTATTGCAGCATGTTAGCACCATATGTGAGCGAGCTAGCTCCATAGAGGCGCCATTAGTACCCCCTAACCCCGTATTGGAGCATGCTAGCATCATAGAGGAGTACCCTAGTTTCATATCCGAGCAGGTTGATGGTGTATCTGAGTTTGTTGATTCCGTGTCGAACCATTAGCCTTGTATAGTATTGTATCTGAGGACGTCGAGCTTTCTGGTTTCGTATCCGAGCATGTTGATGCTATGTCTGGGTTCGGTGGTTCCTTGTCTGAATTGTTAGCCTAGTGTAACCCTGTATCTGAGTGCGCCGCACTTTCTGGTTCCATAGTTGAGCATGTTTGCTCCGATCCTGAGTTTGATTCTGTGTCTGAATTGTTAGCTTCGTATAGTTCCGTATCCGAGCATGCTGCGGTTTTTGGTTTTGTGTCTGAGCATGTAAGCTCTGTATCTGAGGTAGTTAACTCCGTGTCCTCACAGGCCATGGCACAAAGTTCCGTATCTGAATTTGGAGTAACTTGTAGATTTGTACCTGTTCACGTTAGCTCCGTTTCCGGGCACATCGGGCCGCTTGATTCCACACCTGTATCCATCACACAACTTAGCCCTGTACATGAAGCAGAAGTGACTATTAGTAAGTTGTCGGAGCAAGTTGCGCCGACCCCAGCGCCACGGATGTTAGTGCCAAGGTTGTTTGTTCCTGTGCCAGTGCCGAGGTCGTCTGTTCCAGTTCCCATGCCAGTGCTGAGGTTGTCTGTTCCAGTTCTCGTGCCAGTGCTGAGGTTGTCTGTTCCAGTTCCTGTGCCAGTGCCGAGGTTTTCTGTTCCAGTTCCTGTGCCAGTGCCAAGAGCGTCTGTTCCTGTTCCAGTAGCTGTGCCGAGAGCGTCTGTTCCAGTGCCTGTGCAGAGGGTGTCCGTGCGAGGCCGTGGCTGTGTCATCCCAAGAGGCATTGCCAGAGGCCGTGTGTCTCTGAGAGACCAGCCAGGAGGCCCCCTGTTCTCATGAGACTATACTGATGATCTGGTCAATTTGGGTGCCAGCGGCGTGGGTGTCCCTCCTCTCCGCTGGGGGGCAGTTTTGACCACACTGTTGCGGCACTTCGGCAGATGTCTTCCGCTTCGGTGATCCGTGACTTTGGATTTAAAGAATTTATGTTTTGTCGTGCGCTAAGCCCACTCATCCCTTGTTTATTTCATGCGTTAAAGCCTGTTTATATTTGCTGAGTCGCGTTAAAGCCGGTTTTAGTGTATACTGCGGCTCTTCTGAGTAACCAAAATACATGGTTAGTATTGTTGAACCTGCTGTCGTCTCTGTACCTCCTGTTAGGACCCGCCTTGACACGACCTTGTTATTGTGTATGCCCTTGGTTCCCAACCTGGGGTCCCTCCTCAGTGGGGCACCAAACATTGCAGCTGGTGCCGAGGCTTTATCTGAGGTGCTGTGAAAATACAATTTGCAGATGTTAAATAAAATTTAAATAATACACGCCTAGGAAAATAGATCTCTATATAAAATTAATTTAAAATATATTTAATGTCTTGAAAAAAGAAAGGAGCCAAAATGAAGAAAAATAGCTATAAAAGGAACCCGACAGAAAAAGAAAAAAAATTTGCCAATAAAGATTTGCAGGAAAATAATCAGAACAAATCCTGAATATCAGGAGAATAGCTGAAGTAGAAGGTGTTCTGAGTGTCTCTTTGCCTCTACCTACAGCCTCCAAATATAGAAGAAGCACACTGTAGAACAAATGATGAAAACATACGATCACAACGTTTTTTTGGAACTGTATTTTGGTGACAGTGGGTGGAAGGTACAATGTTTGGAATGAGGTAGGAATTTATCCTTTAGCAGCTAAAGCCCATAGGCTCCTGATCTCCAAATATTAAGCATCTGAGCTTCAAAAAATGGGGTTCACTTACAGAAAAATGACTTCACCCAAAAACGCTGGCAAATAGAATCGCCCAAATCCGTCCCTTCCATTTTGGGACAGTAGCCAAAACACCAAATTAGGTGGTTAAAGCCAACCTCTCAAGACTTTTGTGGCGTCTTTACCAGACAGGTTTGAGGACAGACGAGTCGTAGACGATAATTAGGGACACGAGATGACATGTGACTAATTTAATTTAATAATAAGAGTGCAGATGTTATGTAAGAGACATTTCCAAACAACCATTACAATTCAGCCTTTCCGAAGGTCTTAATAACTTCACTGTCACTTAAAAGAAATACCTGCATTTATAGAAACGCCGCTCAGCTAAATGAAGATGAGGAATGAAAAGCCGAGAACGTTTATGCCCGTCCTTGAGGTAAGCAATTTGAATTGTGGCATGACGGATTTTATACATTCTAGAGTGCAGATTTGAGTCTCTGCAGCAATGACAGGCAGCCTGGTCACCGCCAGCGCCGCTGCATAAAAACACTACCTGCCAAGACAGAGAAAGAGAAAAGTGGAAAACTGAAAGAGGCTACGAATGACACCATTTCTTGATGTGTTTTTTGGTGTAAAAGAAACACCAGAGTGAAGTGAACGTGCTGGGTAAGCCTTTAAGGAAATCAACCCACTATTGCGTTCAGCTGCTGTAAGGAAAAGATTCCAGATGTTAAAGCCTTGCGCTGGCAGATGGCGCTGTTTTGTATTTTGGAGCAATGGCAGAAGAATGCGTCACAGTTCAGAATTCGGGTTCTGTGCATGTACGAACATGTAGAGTCCATTTATCGAGTGCTGCACACGTCTTCCTAACAAACATAAGAGGAAAAAGTAGAAAGTAAATCATTACAGAAATCATACAGACGTAGAAGTCCCAATGCTTAGTGCACACTTCAAGAAATGAATTTCGAAGCTCATTTTGAGATGTTCAAGATGAATGGAGCTCTAAAACAGCCCAGCAGATGGTGACGGCGCGTGTGACTCAGCGCGACCTCGAAACACCTTTCTCAATAAAGTTGGTATGATCGTGACTGTAAGGCAGCCTGGTCACTCACCCGAGTCAGCATTACACATTACACCATTACATCTGTCACAACTGGAGACGGTTTTAATTGCAGTGTCGTTGGTGTTAATGCTTTTAAGGCAGGAGTGGAGTGAAGTGGCATGTGTGTGTGTGTGTGTGTGTGTGTGTGTGTGTGTGTGTGTGTGTGTTTTCTGAGGACAAAAATGCACGGATTATGTGACTTAGAAAATAAATAACGCTATTGTACTTTTTATGCGTAGGCACACCGGCTACATTCCTCAGAACTGACTTTAAAATCATTCTCAGTGCGAGTTAACCTTTGTGTCCCCGATATTTCATTCATTTCTAGTTTTCACATTCCTGCAAAAAAATTCTAAGTGAAAATTCTGCAGAAATTGAGTCGTAATATTGTTTTACAGCTGCCAGTACTACTACTGCTACTCCAGCTTTTTACTTTAGAAAACTACAACCATCACTAGTGCTGCTATTGTTGCTACTACTATTAAGGCTACTATTTAATTTCCTTGATGGGAAATTAAATAATTACTGGACTAATCCTTTCTCTTTGACAGTTATGATGACTGGATTTCTGTTACTGCCACTCCTGCCACCATTAATACCAGTTCTGCTGCTGTTACTATTATTACTGCTGCCGTAGCTGGTACCGATGTTACTACCATTAGTATTAGTGCTACCTTCGGCATGGCTGAACGAACGACTAAGGAAATGGTTGCTGCAAATCTCTAGAATTATATTTGAACAGATCAGTTGATCAGTCCGGTGGAACGTGGAGGAATCAGAGCACAAGGGGTCACGTAAAGGTTGGATGAGTTTGAAAAGTAGCCTACGTAAATCACATCGGGTGATTGACCAGCACTTTCCACCCGTATCAGCAAAACAGTCATTACAGCCATATATTGAGTTTTAGCAGAGACAGCTGCTTCTCTCTGGAGTGTTTATTCATGGAGTGTTTGTTTATTTAATTGCTGTCTGTTATATATTCCTGCCAGTGGGTTACCACTTGGTGCTGTTCATTGTCATTAGCTGTATTTTTGTTAAGTGCGCTCTGCTAAAGATCCTCCTAACCTGACAGCATTGCTGAACGAGGTCTCGAATCAGTTCAAGTCCTGACACGCCGACTGCTAACCTCCTAATCCGAGGCCTGGCTGCCTTGTTCGGCTCTGTGCTGACGTGTTGTTTGAATCCTTCGTTTCCTCGCCGTGTTGTCGTACACCTGGCTTTAGGGAGTTTGTACTGGGCTGATTTAACTACCTAGAATGCAAGAGGGAGTGGATCCGTGATTATGCGGGATCCATTTAAGCCGTGTTCGAGCAAGTCTGAGTGTGTTTTAAAAAGCTGCTCAACTGCATCATAACTCTGTTACACTACGGCGTTGCATACAAATTATTTTTGCATCCAGCACAGCTTGCTGAATGAATTATGTTCAGCGCGGAAAATGTAACAGCGCCGAAATGTAATCCTCACGTTGCTACATTTGTTGGCTGGATTGTCACAGACCTGGCAGCAGTTACCCTGTTCTGTGCAAGCCATGGTGAGAATTAATACAAAATATGATCCTGTATTTGAGATATTTATATATATTTCGAAGAAAGAATGCTTAGGAGTAAGATTCAGGTCAGTGTACGATAATGCATCAGGGGTTTGGTCATGTGACAACCGCAGACCCAGGGAAACAAAGCTCCTGAGTCTCAGTGGTCTCCGGGATCAGGGCGGCGTCCAAACCAGGGACGTCCCCCATATTGTGCACCTTTGGTCTAGTCAGAAATCAAACGCAAACCCAGTCTCGACTCAGATTCCTAAGAATCCCAGAAGACCCTGAAACCTACCCCTTGCGGCCCAGAAACGGACCCTAGATCCAGCCCTTACCCCAAAGAGCAATGAGACTCAGAAATCCAGGAGTCTGTAGCTTCTCAAAGGTGCCACGAACCCACGCCAGGACTTTATATCAGATCTGGACAGCCGATAAATGAAACATAACCTCATAACTGACTGGCCTCCTTTTGCCAGAGGTGGGGATTGACCAGAATGGCTCAGTAGGTAAACCACTGGTTCCCAAAGCTGAGCCTCTCTGGTTTGATCCCCAACTCTGGAGAAGGAAGGTCAGTCAGTTATGAGGTCATGTTTAGTTTCTCGGCTGTCCCGATCCATTATAAAGTCCAGTTGGGGATTTGTGACACCTTTGAGAAGCTATGAACTACTGGCTTTCCAACTCTCAGGGCTCTTGGGGTAAGGGCTGGGTCTTTGGTTGACATGTGACCAGATGATGGTCCACACAGATCAGCTTAAATATTGTTTCCTAACAAGAGGAAATTCTCAACAGGTGCCAATACTCTGGCAAGCTTGGTCACTTCTGTGCACTAAGAAAGAGTTCTGAATGTCCAAGTAACCATCTGCAACTCGCAATAATGACATACAGAAAACTGACACCGTGGGGCTCTGACAGTCTTCTGCTAATTCCAACACAAACAAGACTTAGAAACACACAGCACTGATTAAGCAAAAAAATCTGCACTCAAACTGTGCAAATCTCGTCAGTCACGAGCAGCAGATCAAAGCTGAAAAGAAAAAGGTTTAACATAAGAACAGGGACATAAAGAAGAATTAGTGCTAATCACTGTCTGTCTGGGACTGGAGTAAGCTCAAAACTCAAAACCAAAGCTGAATAAGCACATTTGGTGCCATTAATGGAGGAACTTTAGTCTAGCGAATAAGAGCTATAGCTACTGACAGCGCAGTGGAACAGAGCAAAATCAGATTTATTTCTAGAGCACATTCAACATCGGAGTATTGTCTCAAAGCAGCTTTATATGTAAATATCTAGAGCCGCAGACCCAACCGAGCAAGCCTAGGGTGATAGTGGCAAGGAAAAACTCTAAACTAAATGTGATGAGGAAGAAACCTCAGGAGGATCAAGACTCAAAAAGGGACTTACAGCCTAGATATTATATGTAAGAATAGATAATATATTTATATAAAAATAAAATAAGAAAAAATCCAGGAAATCACATTTTAGGATTTTTAAAGAATTTAATTGTAAATCATGGTGGAAAATAAGTATTTGGTCAATAACAAAAGTTCAACTTGGTACTTTGTAACATAACCTTTGTTGGCAATGACAGAGGTCAAACGTTTCCTGCAAGTCTTCACCAGGTTGGCACACACTGGTATTTTGGCCCATTCCTCCATGCAGATCTCCTCTAGAGCAGTGATGTTTTGGGGCAACACGGACTTTCAACTCCCTCCACAAATGTTCTATGGGGCTGAGGTCTGGAGACTGGCTAGGCCACTCCAGGACCTTGAAATGCTTTTTACGGAGCCACTCGTTCGTTGCCCGAGCGGTGTGTTTGGCCCCTCTGCAGAAAAACAGCCCCAAAGCATGATGTTTTCACCCCCATGCTTCACAGTAGGTATGGTGTTCTTGGGGTGCAACTCATAATTCTTCTTCCTCCAAACATGGCGAGTTGGGTTTTACCAAAAAGTTCTATTTTGGTTTTATCTGACAACATGATATTCTCCCAATCCTCTTCTGGATCATCCATATGCTCTCTGGCAAACTTCAGATGGGCCTGGACATGTACTGGCTTAAGCAGGGGGCACGCCTGGCACTGCAGGATCTGAGTCCCTCTCGGCGTGGTGTGTTACTGATGGTAGCCTTTGTTACTTTGGTCCCAGCTCTCTGCAGGTCATTCATCAGGTCCATCCGTGTAGTTCTGGGATTTTTGCTCACCATTCTCATGATCATTTTGACCCCACAGGATGAGATCTTGCGTGGAGCCCCAGATTGAGGGAGATTATCAATGGTTTTGTATGGCTTCCATTTTCTTACAGTTGCTCCCACAGTTGATTTATTCACACCAGCCTGCTTGCCTATTGTAGATTCACTCTTCCCAGCCTGCTGCAGGTCTACAATTTTCTTCCTGGTGTTCTTCGACAGCTCTTTGGTCTTGGCCATGGTTGAGTTTGGAGTCTGACTGTTTGAGGCTGTGGACAGGTGTCTTTTATACAGGTAATGAGGTCAAACAGGTGATATTAATACAGATAACGAGTGGAGGACAGAAGAGCTTCTTAAAGAAGTGACAGGTCTGTGAGAGCCAGAAATCTTGCTTGTTTGTGGGTGACCAAATACTTATTTTCCACCATGATTTACAATAAATTTCTTTAAAAATCCTACAATGTGATTTCTTGGATTTTTTTTTTCTCATTCTGTCTGTCATAGTTGAAGTGTAGCTACGATGAAAATTACAGACCTCTCTCATCTTTCTGAGTAGAAAGTATGGAAAATTAAACAAAAGTACGTATTAAAATAAGTAAAATATTAAAATATAAAATATAAAACAACAATAAAATCCGCATAGCGCATAACCTGACATGCAAGTCTCTGCCTCGTAGATTATAATGATATAATATCAATTAGAAAAAATAATATAAAGCAAAACAGGCGAAAGAAAATGAGTTTATGTACGGCAGAAGTTGCTGTTATCTTCCATTGAGTTCACACCCAGAGAGACAAGACAATCTGAACTCAAATTATCCGAATCCCATCAGTCACAAGCAGCATTACAGGTGAAAAAAAGGTTTACCTGGGACAATAGGAAGAATTATTGCTAACCACTGTCTGTCCGCGACTGGACAAAGATAAAACACAGCGAGACTTTGAAAGCTGAATAAGCACGGTCAGTGCCATTACTGGAGAAACTTCCAATAGTTTGGTCTTTGGTAACAGAGTGTTGCTGATGACAGACATGGGCATTGTTATTTTGAAAGCCTTTGTCCTGTTACATTTCATAAACATCCCTTAAGGGCTCATTATGGAGAGGCTTCAAAAAGCATTAGTTTAAGGATTCTTTTTCATTCAACAAGAAATATGGCAATTATTATAAACCAGTTGTCACTCCTGCCAGCTAAGAATGGGTAACCGAGGCTACACTTGGCACGGACTTAGCAGAATTGCAATAATAATAATTATGCAAATAATTATAATAATGTCACTGATCTGATGAGTCTCGATTTCTGCTGCAATGTTCAGATGGTTGGGTCAGAATTTAGAAAAAGTAAAAATGACGGATCCATTCTGGTGTGGTGGTGGGATTATGGTGGGATTTTCACTGCACTTGTTGAGCTCCTTAATACCAACTGGGCATCATTTAAACTCCATAGCCTACCCAAGTATTGTTGCTGACCATGTGCACCTGTTGTGCCCAGAGTGTACCATCTTCTCATGTCCCAAAGGGTTTGGTGGAAAAGGAGATGATGCTATCATGCCAAGGGCGGAAATCTTTGAGGAATGTTTCCAGGACCTTGTTGAATCTCTCTAGAATTGAGGCAGTTCTGAAGGCAAAGTGAGCTACTAGTAAGGTCCTCTTTCAGTCCAACAGGTTGTCAGCTTGGCATCAACAGAACCGAACTTCTAACATAAGTGTTAGGCGAACGTAAAACTATGGTTGTGCAAATGAACCATTGTTGTTGTTGTTTTAAAGGGCACGAGGCAAAGCGAGTAAGTGAAGGACGAGCAATTCCACTTCTCAGAGGACTTCAAATCGAATGGCGAAGAAAAGGTAGGTGAGGTTATCTTCAGGTCGCCTTGCCTGGTTCAAAATCCTTCATAAAATTTACCATCATTTACCATCAAAAATGTAACGACGGGAAGAAGTGAACAGAAAAAGGGTCACCAAATCTTACAGAAACACACATCACATGGTTAACATTCCAAGCCAGCTGTACTAGAGCCGGGCATAAATCTCGCTCAACGATTCCTCTCCAGCTTGACATCCACCACCTTCCTTCACAAAGCACTGGAGGAGATCATTTCACCTCAAGAGATAAAGATCCCGGTCGTAACAAAGTGCGAACAAAAGCAAATAAGACCGAACGTAGGTGCATTCATTAATTCCTTCAATCGAGCGCGCCTGAGATATCGGCTTAAGTGATAGACGACGTGTTGTTGATGTGTGGTAATTGCCTCTGTGTCTCCGGCTTCATTCAGAGCTTGATGATGCATCGTTTTCACGGGGTATCGAGATCCCTGGCGGCGACGTGCCACGCTTCGTTGCTAGATTATGCCAATCCCAGCAGGTGAGTGTAATGTGGCAGACCTTTGTAGGATAAAGGAATGTGCCTCCTGCTGCGGAGAGGAACAATCAGCGACGCTTTAGTGTACCGTCATGAGCTCGATCGCACACTGCGTCCCTCTGAAGAGCTTCATTACGGCCCTCTTTTTTAGGCAAGAAAAATGATCAACTTATGGAACGTCAAGCCAAGTCAAATAATAAATTTGAAAACAGGCTGAATAAGTTTAAACTAATCGAATGCTGGCTTATCTCTCCACGTTCCTCCACTCTACATGTCCTATTAACACATAGCGCTGATAAAAATAAGATCAGCCAGGCAAACCGCTCATTAACGTCGCCAAAATACCGCGCCGATAAAGGTTGTGCTTTAATTTAGACATGACAGGAGCGGGCCCACCCCACTACAGCGTAACTAAAGGCAGTCGTTCCCGAAGTTCCTTTAATCTCCTGCTCCTGCTCGGTTCAGATCCCTGTAATTTAAACGCCTCTTCTGTCTTTGCTTAGGTGTTTAGAAATTGGTGTGCGGTTCCAGACGTGCTGACGAGCATCAGTGGGGTGAGCGTCGACACAAACAACACGCTGTTATGCGTTAGCGAGGTTTAAATAAGTCACAAAGAGTTGGTTTTGCATTTCAGCGTGATGTAAGTAAGTCAGCCCTTACACCATCAGTCTGGCTAATGTACATACCAATGCATACATAGACAGGATGGCCACTTTATTAGAGACACCCATCTCTAGCGTGTCGGACATTCGTCCTTCAGAACCGCAGCAATTCGTTGTTGGGTGTTGAAATTGTTCTGCAGAAATATCGACCCATGCAGGCAGGAGAGCTGCTCCCAACAGCCCATTTTACCTCGTCCCAGAGAAGAACAGAAACATCCCCTGTTGAGGGACGAGACCCATAGACCAGTGAGTGCCCTCATACAATTCATGCCCAGTGAGCGCCCACTGAGAAGGGTTCTTTCTCTTTCTCTGGTAAAATCTTTTATCCTTCCCCGACCCCAAGCCTCTCTTTCATTCTTCAGGACGCCTCTTCCATTTATGTAACTCCAGCCTTAAGAGCAAACTCAGCTCGAGCCGTGAATCTCCTTCCGCTGCCAACCTAACAATTTCCCACTATGTCTTCCATAAATATCTTACTGCAGGCATCTCAAACAAAACATTTCTGCAGTGTTTCAAAGGAGAAAGGGGCTGTGTGGTAATAATAATAGTAATAATAATAATAATAATAATAATAATAATAATAATAATAATAGTGAGAATAATAATGTAGTGATCATGATAATAATAATAATAATAATAATAATAATAATAATAATAATGTAGTGATAATAATAATAATAATAATTATATAATAATAATAATAATAACAATAATAATAATAATAATAATAATAATAATTATATAATAATAATAATAATAACAATAATAATAATAATAATTATTATTATTATTATTATTATTGTTATTATTATTATTATTGTTATTATTATTATTATTATTATTATTATAAAAAACCCAACCCACATGGCACCCATGAAATAGTCCTAAGAAAGTACTGCAGGTATGTATCACTCAGCATGACTGTGGAGGGGACTATAGATAAACTTGTTGACATAATTTAACCTTACTACCTACTACTATAATAAAATTCTAATTAGAAACTCTGTTGGGAGGATCTCGTTCAGGACAAACATGTTCCCATTGATGTCTGCCTCTTCTGAAGGGTTTCTGAAGCTCCTCCAGTGTTCTGACCTCATTAATCATGTACATTTCTCACTGAATGTTTCACCTTCTTTCTCGTCTTTCATATTTCTGACCATCACAGGTTTTTCAGGTACCTTACATCAAGCTCCTCAGAAACCACCTGTAACATTCTCTCAACCGCTTCCAGGAATCATAAAGAGAAAGCTAGACTTTATTTGTAGAAGCAGCACGCTCTTGGTTCCCTTCTAGCCCATCAGTGGTATTTCTGTCTGCTTTCATGCTTTTGAGTAAAATTATTGCTACCTGACCGACTATCCTGAGCCGATACCTGTCATTAGGATTCTAGTCATACCCCTCTGATCCAAATCTTTCTCTCCATGCCCTCTTATAACGATGGTCATCACTGGTGTCTCAGACCTGGCTCAGTTCCCCCTGGCTGCAATCACTCCGGTGCTCAAAATGCCAGGGTTTAAAAACTACATACTTATTTCTGAGCTGCAATTCTGTGGCAAATTACTAAAGTGTATGGTACCAGGGACAGGCACAGACTAGCCAAAAAGGAAGTTTGGAGAAATCCAGTCAATTTGTTTCCACAAAGAGCATAGAGAGCAGGAACAGATGGAACGCAGCACCATGATATAAACCAGTCTAAAGAATACACACTATATATATATCACACAATATTATTATTATTATTATTATTATTATTATTATTATTATTATACAGTATAATTCAGTGTGATATCATTATCGGTAGCAATAAAGCACAATCTTGCTGCAGCTCAGAAATTTCAGATTCTTTCGTCTTGAAAAATAAACACTCAGATAAGTCAAAGGTTTTAGCAGTAAAAGTTAAAAAGGAGGAGTCTTCATTCCTTAGTCACTGGTGACATGATTGGCTTTCCATATTCTCATAGTGATTGTTTCTTTCCATTTTCTCTCTAATTTGATCTGCAGTAGGTGCTGAGAAAAAGAAAATGGGACGTTGGTTCATTGTGTCATGAAAGGTCAGATGAGCCACCAGCCGATGTGGGCAGCACCTTTAGGAAAGCATGCTGTAACGTTTAGCTTTTCTCGTCACACCCTGTCCCGGCCTCATTCAGCGCCCTGACTGAAGCTAGCTTACTGAGCAGCTGGCCGGTGAGCCGGGTGTAGCATTAATGATTCATGCAGACTCCAGGAAATACATAAAAATAATAAGTAATACTCATATAAAACGCTGGACAGACAAAATATAAACATTTAACGTCTACATGATTCACACGGGAATAAAAAACAGACAGTAAAATGAAGATAAATTCATTAAACGAACTTAAAAAAGACCAAGATAACAAACCAATTAATAAGATTTAACATAATGCATTGTATCAAACAAAATAAATAATAAACAATATAAACCCATAAAACCAGATACAGAGAATCAAAAAATAAAATACAAATATTATAAAAAATTATACAAATGTTATAAAACTAATCAGATCATGAAACAACCCACACAAAGATAAATTAACTAAAATAAAAAATAAAATAATACCAAGATAACTAATTCATAAGATTTCAACATAAGACATTTTATAAAAATAAAAATAAAATAAATAAATAAAATCAGATAACATAGAAAAGGTAAAAATGAAGTCATTGTTTAAAAAATAATAATATTTACAATATTATTTTAATAAAGAAATTATTTTGAATAAATTATTAATTAATTAGACTAAATGAATTAGAATGGCTGAAAAAGAAAAGTTATAAAAGAATAATCATGATATAATTATGAGGATTAAATAATCCAACAAGGATAGAGAAATCTGACATTTATTACATTGTGTGTGTGTGTGTGTGTGTGTGTGTGTGTGTGTGTGTGTTATGGTGAATGTGGCTCAGGTTTTAATTGCTGTTCTTAATTAGGATAATGGGTTCTGCACATCCCTTAATGGATTTGATGTTTAGACTGACTTTTGTTTGCTCTTTCAAAAGGTGTAATAAGCAAGGAAAAAACAAACTTCTCCCTCTGCACAGAAGGTGTAAACCAGATGTGTGTGTGCTGGCTGTATCACACACACTGCGGTTCTACAAGTACACAGTGCTTGACTCACGATGCCAAGGCAAAGTTTGTTGGGCAAGACTACATTTGCTTGGCATTTAGAATGAACCGTAGGATTAGGAAATCGAACGTTGCACGTAAGGCTGCCCTCTGGTTAGGGAGAGCCATGCCGCCGCTTTAGCTGCAGGTTTGTTATTAGCAGTACTGAAAGTGTGGGACATTATTGTTAAAGTAATCCTGCCGCTCATGTCAGAGCCTCAAGCCGAGGTTCATCACCCTTACAAACCAGGATTTGGATGAGTAACGTAAAAAAGCAGTACTTTAAATCAACTTTAAATTAAGAAGTTGATTTAAATAAGTTGTTTTAAATAAACTCCTTTAAATGTATTTATAAGTTGTCTTAAATAAACTTTAGTCGGAAAGGTTTAGCTGAACCCCAGTGCAACACACAGGAGCTGGAGGCGTCAGGTACCAAACTATCTGCATCCATTAGCAACTGAAAGCCAATCGCTTGAGGAATAGTCCAAGAGTGGCACAAGAAGCCAGGCTGGTTTTGTGATAAACAGACTGAAAAGAGATGGCATCATGAGGAAGGAGGATTTTCAGGAAATACTGACGCAACATCTCAAGACATCACCCTGAAAGTCTGGGGCAGGACCCGGACCCCAGCACGTCCGAAACCCAGAAACCTGAAATAGACATCTTTTAGCTTTTAGTTTAATAAAGCACATACGCTAATTATCTTTTAACACGGCATTAGGGAGTGCTCCGGAGACAGTGCGGCGTCCAGGCAGAACGGAAGTGTGTGTTTCTCCATCGTGAGGGAGTTTCGTTTGTATACCGTCTTGTCGCGCGTCCAACAGCCATTAGCTTCTAGCGTTCCAACTGATGTCTGTAAGCATCTGCAGTCATTACAAGGCAGGCGCAGCGGAGGAGGCGAGGGCTGCTATTAGGCGCAGACGCAGACTGTGAGGGGCCTGCTGCTGACAGGAGTGTAATTAGAGATTAAAAAAGGACAATAGGTACGATAAATGGAAAAGCCTGCGTAGTTGGTGTAAGTTAAAAAAGAAGAAATCAAAGGATAACTGGGAATCCTTTCTAACGCTGGTTGGGTGACTTATGATAAAAATGAAGAGGTTTCTGAACTAGAGTGTTGCAGAAATCCATCATAAACCGTCCACATTGCTAGGGGACGAGGTAGGGAATTTTAAAGAGGAGCTACAAAACAGTTTAGGGAGGGAAAAGGTGCTTTATTTCTGGTGCTTTTGTTTGACATGTAGTCCAGATATATAAAAGTGGAATTTAGCTTTTGTTGTAATGAAAGTACGACAGATTAGCTCGGCGGTTGTTTGTGTGCCGGTGTTTTCGGCGTTCTGCGCATTCCTGTTATGATTGACGGTGCTTTTGAACAATCGAACTTCCTCTGCTTTTGTTTGACACAAAGCCTGGATATAATTAAAAATATTTGCCATTTTAAAGAAGGACATCACGCTTAAATAAGAATTCCTGCCCTTGTCGCAAGCGTGGTGCTCTCTTTCTGCAACATAAAAGTGATTGTCCGGAATGACTTTTGTGTTTGCTTGTACAAAGTGCCACGTCGGAACCGACCCTGATAACCACAGTTTAATTTTATTTAGGGTTTGTTTTAAAAAACTACATTCAGGTTAAGAGAATCTGATAAACTTTTATAACATTGCATGGCCAATATATACCAGCACATCCCAAATACTGCTGCCTCATTTTGACCAACTGAACAAACTTCATGAGCTTCCCTTCCTACCCTGGCCTTGTTGCTCAGTTAATCTGATGCTGTTGCTCCAGAGTCCAATCTTTATGCTCCCCAGCCAATGTAAGCCTTTTTTCCAGTTTTCTTACATCCACACAGCTGTTTAGATAATCCTGTGTATGCAGAAATAGTCTTATTACTAAACTTATACTAAACTTACTTACATAACTAACCATTTTATTAAACATTTTATTTATTAAAAGTTTTAATAACCTGGTCCTACTAGGTTACTTGGACCTATTTGAAATTCCTCATGCTCTGAATCACAGACAGAATGAGAATTTTATTTGTGAAGAACTACATCTGAAGAATAATGATTTGTTTAACTGTCAAAAGATCGTCTTGGGTTAAAATCACAGTCTTTCCAAATGACTTTAGGGATGTTCTTCATGTTTATGCTGCTAGCTCTTGTCAAATTTAATTTGTTCTGCTAGCTCTTTCTTATGTTGTGAAATAAAACGATTTACAGCAAAGTGTGTGTGTGTGTGTGTGTGTGTGTGTGTGTGTGTGTGTGTGTGTGTGTGTGTGTATTTCCTTCTAAGGTTTGGAGGTGAGGGTTTGGCAGGTTTGGCTATTGAAATCTCTCTAAACAGACCGAGGCGGTTTGGATCAAACAGGTGTACTGCATTACCCATAAATCAATGCAAATCTCATTTCATTTGGGCTAAAGGCATCTTAATGCACTGGATTTAAAATTCCTTTCAGGAACTGCAATAATGAATCAGTCTAATGATTAAAATTTGAACAGCCATCCTAATTCAGGATGGAAGGAAACGTCCAAACGTTTTACACGAGTCCTAAAAATATAGTCATAATGTTTAAAAGAATGTTTAAAAGGAGTTTGTTTGAAATGAAAAAAAAAATCAAATGATGATTTATGGGGGTTTCTCAATTCTAAGAACGCAAAGTACAAACTCCTGAGGACAAGAGGACGCATTAGGGTCATTCTGCAATTGCAATAGCAGCATATTTTGTATGTTTTTTCTAATTATTTCACTTATTTTTCACTTTTGTTAGCCTGTCTATCCACTTATCTGTAGAACTGACAGTTTATATTGTGTAACTAAATTAAAACCTAACATAAATCTATCAGTGGTGGAGGAAGTGCTCAGATCTCTTACTTACCGAATAGTTAAATCTATGTGTAACAATGCGTATAATAAACCTAAGCATGCTTTTGTGTCTCTATGTGAATTTCTGTCCCAAGACTTTTGATCACATGTGGGTTTGTGTCCCAATACTTTTGGCCACATGTGTTTATGTCCCAATACTTTTGGCCACATGTGTTTGTGTCATAATACTTTTAAACACATGCGTTTGAGCCCCAATACTTTTGTCCACATGAGGGTTTGTGTCCCAATACTTTGACCACATATGCGGGAATGTTTCTGTTTATATGTGGTTTGTTAAGCCATAAATAAACGTAATGATCAGATTTTCTGTCACTCCACGTGTTATTTAACTTCTATGCTTGGTTCGAGCAGGTCAATATTCGACCACAAGGGCATACACCACTGTCCTTTTATCTTACACGGGTCTGTCTGCATCGTGAAAGGAAACAGCAAAACATTTAAATTAAAGCAAACTTGTCAGCCTTAAGAGGAGTACAGGTCCTCTATTGCATAAATGCATATTATTATGCAAAATACACAGACACACACTCACCTCCATGCTCAATTGCCCTCGTTTTATGGCCGGTCAGATGAGTAATTCGTTTTACCCTGCTCACTCGGCTTGTAGATAGGAGAGAAAGTCTGGACTGAATGCGAAGAGTCTGTCACCAAAGCTACCTCTGCTGATAAAACGACTGAGAAACGTTTTGTGGATGACGAAACCCAAACAGAGGTTGTTGCTTTAAATGTGTGGAGAAAGGAAAACACTGCGTTTAAGCATCTGTGAAACATGGTGGTGGTAGGATCACAGGTTGCTGTTTTGCTCGCCATCACTGCTGGAACAAAATTCTGAATTATAGCAGGAAACTGTAAATGAAAATCAACTGAATCTCAAGAGAACGACCCTAAGCACACAAAGAATGATTATGTTTTCGAAGTGAAAGTCCGGGCCTTAATCCGCTTAAAATGCTGTTGCAGGATCTGGGGATCTGATACCGTACCATAAATTGAACTTCTGTCCTCATATCCAGTACCTGTGCAAAAGTAAGAGACCACCCATTCCCTTCCAACGTGCGTTTATCCCAAAATGACACAGAAGCCTCTGCAAGTAAATATAATAGTGTTCATTTCCCCCCACGCTTTATTACAGCTTCCATTCTTTTCCTCTGATGACTTGCTTTCTCTTTTTCAAAACATTGTTTGTGCTTCTTGTAAACACCCACAAAGTCTAGAAGTTGGTTTGTTTTTGTACATGTCACAATCCAAATAACTCCAAACACATCCAGCCATGTTATTGTACTGGCTCTGGGGTGACAGTCTGTTGCTCGGGGTCTATATCTTGCTTTGGAATGAATCTCGGGGCATCTCTGTCGTTACTGACGTGTTTTACGCCTTTAAGCGGCTCCTGCGGTTTGGCGCTAAGGACCACGGTGTTGGAAAGGGCAGCTGTGGCTCAGAATCTGGGGCTGGACTTGCATCGGGAAGGTCGGGGGCAGCACTGGTCGCAAACAATAACCACAACAATGCCAAAAGTATCTGCGTGGAAGAAAAGCCCGTATCTGATTCTGTATCGTGCAGCGAAGCTTTACAGATAGCAGAAATCCATCCACAGAGCATGAGTCAACGCAGACTCAGCGGCACTGGAATTTATTTTTACAGTGACGCCTTTCATCAAAAACAAATCCCTCCAGATGTTTTTATTCATCCCCAAACTTGCACTTGATCTATGCTCGACTGAGGGTTATAGAAATGCTTCCACTGATCTTTCAGTGCTTATGCAGCATTCTGCTTCCAAAGAAACTCAGCTTTGGACCCACCAGTCCATAAAATCTTACTCGACATCTTTTCCAATACAGGCCAGCATTCTTGTTATTGTATTTTTTATATCTCTACAGATCCTGATGTATCTGAGCACGGAGGGATGAATAATTCTGCTCCCAAATCGAAGCTGCTGAATTGAACAGATTGCATTCAGACCGCGAGCCAACAGCACAGAGTTAACTCAGAGTCGTGTTAGCAGATTTGTTGCAAAATCTGAGTAAACAGGATCCATAGATGTTTGTTGACCGGGTAAACCGGCGAAATCTGTGTACCGAGAATACCGATGGACATATTGAGCGAGTTCTATAAATAACAGCTTTTCTGGTGCGTTTCCTCTACATCCTCTTGACAGCTACACTTCCTTTTATGCCCGTAGTGTTGAGTTCTCCTCTCACAGTGCAAGAATTAGCAGGGACACCTGTGGATTTGTTTCTTTCCAGATCTGACGCAACACCAAGGCTTGGTTTTCTCATGTCTCTCAATTATGAAACTGTTGTTTACGACATGGTTTTGGAAATCTACAAACTCTACTAAAATCCCTGATTACAAAGACCAGCAAAGATGAAATGCTGTGTTTTGGGCATTGGTACTTTGGTCACCAGCATGGCACGCTACTCAGCCAGTTTTATCAGCAAGCTTCTTGTGGCCAATCACCAAAACTGTGGTGGTTATAGTGGGGATTCTGGCCCACTCAGTCAGAAAGCCTGCTGTCACAGTGGTGCTTTAAAGTTTGTGAACCCTTTAGAATGTTCTTCAGATCATCAGATTTTCACACAAGTCCTAAAAGTAGATAAACAAATGAGACAAAAATATTATACTTGGTCATTTATTTATTGAGGAAAATGATCCAATATTACATATTAGTGAGTGGCAAAAGTATGTGAACCTCTAGGATTAGCAGTTAATTTGAAGGTGAAATTTAGAGTCAGGTGTTTTCAATCAATGGGGCGCCGATGGCAATCAGGTGTGAGTGGGCACCCCTGTTTTTATTTAAAGTACAGGGATCTATCAAAGTCTGCGCTCACAACACACGTTTGTGGAAGTGTATCATGCATGGCCACGAACAAAGGAGATTTTTGAGGACCTTCAGAAAAAGAGTTGTTGATGCTCATTAGGCTGGAAAAGGTTATAAAACCACCATCTCTAAAGAGTTTGGACTCCAACCAATCTACAGTCAGACAGATTGTGTGTTAACAAATGGATAAATTCAAGACAGGAGTGGTCGACCAACAAAGATCACTCCAAGAGCAAAGGCGTTGTTAAATAGTTGGTGAGGTCACAAAGGAGCCCAGGGTAACTTCTAAGGCAACTGAAGGGCCTCTCTCACATTGGCTAATTCTTAATGTTCAGGGAGAAAAGCCACTGCTCTCCAAAAAGAACATTGCTGCCGTCTGCCAGTTTGCTAAAGACCACAGGGACGAGCCAGAAGGCCATTGGAAGAATGTTTTGTGGACCCGATGAGACCAAAATGAAACTTTTTTGGTTTAAAGAAAAGCGTTATGTTTGGAGAAAGGAAAAACCCTGCATTCCAGCATATAAAAGTACCTCTTATCCCATCTGTTGAAACATGGTGGTGGTAGGTAGAGTGGTTCCTGGTTTGGGTGGGCCTGTTTTGCTGCATCTGGGCAGGACGGCTTCATCATTGATGGAACAATTCTGAATTATATCAGAGAAAAGGAAATTCTAAAGGAAAATGTCAGGACATCTGTCCATGAACTGAATCTCAAGAGAAGGTGGGTCCAATGCACAAGACAGCGACCCTAAGCACACACAAGCCGTTCCACAAAGAATGGTTACACAGAAGAATAAAGTTCATGTTTTGGAATGGCCAAGCCAAAGTCCTGACCTTAATCCAATCGAAATGTTGTTGAAGGACCTGAAGCGAGCAGCTAATGTGAGGAAACCCACCAACATCCCAGAGCTGAAGCTGTTCTGTACGGAGGAATGGGCTAAAACTCCTCCAAGCCGGTGTGCAGGACTGACCAACAGCTACAGGAAAAGTTTAGCTGCAGTTATTGCTGCACAGGGGGGTCACACCAGATACTGAAAGCAAAGGCTCACATACTTTTGCCACTCACTAATATGTAATATTGGATCATTTTCCTCAATAAATAAATGACCAAGTATAATATTTTTGTCTCTTTTGTTTAACTGGGTTCTTTTGATCTACTTTTAGAACTTGTGTGAAAACCTGATGATGTTTTAGGTCATATTTATGCAGAACTAAAGAAAATTCTAAAGGGTTCACAAACTTTCAAGCACCACTGTAATGGATGTTGTTGTTTATATTCAGGTGACTTTAAGTGGTGATTCTGATCAAGTTTGAGAGAAGAAGGGAAACAGAAGAATCACCATTTACTTCCAAAAGTTATATTACCTTAGTTTGACTAAGACTAGAATAGAGTAATAATTAATCATAATGTTAGGCTATTTATCATTTAGTGTTATATTTGCCAAAATATATGATGAGATAGGTTATTATGTATAAATATATTGTGTATAATGAATGATAATGAATGTAAAGTCAATGACAAACAAACTAAATGTTTTCCTTGTATGATGAATCTTAATCTGGTCCTGGTTTGGCCATTCCCAGTCTCTCCGGGTCTTGTCTCGGGCTTGTTGGATCCTGGTTTTGACTACAACCTCATGGAGTACAAATACCATGGAGATCATTAGTCTTTGCAAGCTTTTGTTACCAACTGGCTCCAGTTTTGGAAACCCTCGCATCTCCCTATAAAATGGCCTCACTAAAAATATAGTGCACTAGTCCTGTATAAATTAAGGGAGCGAGGTCGGACACGGGTTCGAATTGAGCTCTGCCTCTCACAGATCCAAAGAGCTCCGCCCATTTTGCCTGACGTCACCAGATTCGGATCTGTGCTCGCGCTGTCCGTTACACCGTCAGTTCAGGTGATTCAGCTTGCGCGTGGAGGATGTGTTTGCGTCGTAACGCAGCAGCAGGGCGCCGTTTCATCCCGAACCATCCGCGCTATAATCCCCTAATCCGCGTTTTCTCGGGCTGAGGAACCAGGCTGAGGTCCGGCAGAACTTGGCGCGTTGTTTCGGTCGCAGTTGGAGCAGAGAAAGTAGAGAAAGGGCCTGTTTCTGCGGGGGAAACAATAGAGCTCGGGTCCGGAGCGCTGACACTTTTTCCAGAAGGATTACCGAAACGATCCGCTCCTTCCATCGGAGGCGGAGCGAAACGGCGCTTTGGACCGCGGTCGGTTTCCAGCAGGACTTAACGAGCTGAACTGCCGTTCTCCAAACTTGTTTCGGTCCTTCTGTCCTTGATCGCGATTACTTTGTGCCGTTTCGAGCCTGGAGAAGTGAGAGGCGGGTGCGCGCGTTCGTGCATGGTTCCGTAGGCTACATCCAGAACTTTTCCCCGGACTCGATCTCGTTTTCAGGATCCGGATCGGATCAGGGCTGAAGGTTTGAAGTTCTTGGATTCGGAACCTGTCCTGTCTTGAGTGTCGACCTCCCTTAATTTTCGGACCGTACGCCATGGCGATGCTGGCCAGGTTTTGGATACTCCTGGTTCTTGTGAACGCACCGGGTAAGTTCGTGCTTGGGACATGTTTGGTTTTTTGCTTAGAAAGACAGATTTTGGCGTGAACTTGAGTCAGAGGTTTTTGGAATTTGGAAGGAAGAGTGAAGCCAGGGAAGCTGAAATGACTTGCAGTGCAGGAAGATGGCGACAGCGATGCAGCACCACTAGATAGAACCGAGAGGGTTTGGGATTGTATAGGCTACAGAAGGTCCTGTTCCCCCACTAAGTCTCCCCAGAACTGGTGAGGTTCTTGTTATAGACTGGTGTACAAACTTGTACGGGTGCTGAGCTACTGGTGTCACACCCTTCACACTTGAAGCTCCTCACAAGCAGAATGGAAGGAAGCAATATGATTTTATCCCAATTAACTCATTTAAGTTTTCCCATGATCCAGGATGACACCAGAGGCCGTTTATTACATAATAATAACCCTTTGCTTTCACCTGCGAGATCCACGCCTGCAAACCTGTGAAGATAATTGGCGAGTGAAATTAAAACTTGACTCAGTCTGTCTGTGGTAAGACTTGTTTTGTGTATAGAAATGATTTTATGAGACTATCAGGGACTTTCAGTAAAGTGTTCTTCGATAGCATGTTTGCCAATCGATACCGGCTCAGTGACCCCTGATGTTGTAAGCATTACCCTGGTGAGCGTTTCAGCCTGACGAGCCAAGTCCGATTTTCGCACTGGTTTCTTGTTTGTTTTTTCCTCTATGTTATCTGACCTTGAGAACTTAACTTCTTTGCTTAACTGTGCAAGCACATTTCAAGTGGTGGATAAAAGGCGATTCGGGCTAATTGAATACTGTGTGTACGGATCCTGGCTTCATATTTGTGCTGGAATTCATAACGTTTGAGAAACGAGTCTTTTCCAACGTTGTTTCCATAATTTGTCTCCATTGTGTCTGTAATTGTTGAGCAACCACCTTCCTCCTCGCGAGATAATCCCGGTCCTTTGAAATCGCAGGCAAATTGTTCGCAAGTTATGACTTGCAATTACAAGCTGTACAAATGCAAATCCTCACACACACACACACACACACACACTCACACACACACTCACACAGGCGCAGCTGGGTGAGGCTGTGAGCTTACACAAAAGGGGCAATGTTTTGGAGATCCGCGCCGCCTGATCTCTGAGCATACAAACCCGAAAAGCCGCTCCTCCATTGTCAAACGCGACGCGCGAAGAGAACAGTGCAATCTAAACGGCGTAAAGAGCGCTTTTGAAGTCGTGCCTCTTTTGTCGAGCGTGAAAAGTCGGTGCAGATTTACAGCTGGCCTTCTGAGGATGCCTCAGTCTCCCCCTGAAGCACAGGACCGTCCCTAAAAAAATCCACATGTGCCATTTGTTTTGGATTTCCAAAAGCCGAAATGGGCCTTGGTGTGGCTGTGCAGCGGGGCAGGCCGTATTTCATAGCCGAGGATTAAAGTCGGTGGATGAATTATGCCAACATAACGTGCTGCGTCTCGTTCAGCATCACTCACTGGCATCAAGTGTCAGCTCATCTGGAAACATGACTGGAATGCCTCTCTTTTAACTTTTCCCCAAGAAACGGATGGATTTCACGCATTACCTCACACAGAACATGTTCCTCGTCCCACAATCTGCAGAAGGTTTACTTACTAACAGGTCTGGGAGTTTCATTAGTCGGGCTCATCAGTTGGCAGAACTGGACTGGGCAAATTTGTGGAGTTAATATTGTCTGTAGAAGATGCTTTCATAAATTACTTCTGTTTTTGAAAAGGATGTCTGCCTGGTTTTATTGTTCTGCTCCTGTTAGGGCCACTGAACCTTCACCGTTCACATCCTTGCTTAACGTGTGTGTGTGTGTGTGTGTGTGTGTGTGTGTGTGTGCGCGCGCGCTCTTTGATGCTGTGTGTCAGCGCTGTACTCCCTTTCCTTCTATAAATGCAAGGGAGGAATAAATTAACATGCTATGAGGAAATCCCTGGCTCTGTATCATTCAGCAGACCAATCATAATAGATTAAGCAGGGAATCGTTTAATGAGCTCTGCCTTTTGGCTCGTTCCTTTAAGGCTCAGACGGCTCGTCGAGAAGAAGCGGTGTTCCTTTCTCTAGTTGGCATATCAGCAGTGTGTGTCAATCAGTGTGCTCGGGGTTTATGTCACTAATAATGTCTGCTCTGCCAGAAAAAGCATCGCTGTTGTTCATCTGTGTCCTCCGTTGATTACGTTCAGGAGTATCGTGGATATCAAGTATCAGGATTGTAACTGGATAGGATAAGAAGGCGTGCATTCATAGGAACCCGAGATGCATTTATATGGGATTTGAATCTGATTGCTTAAACCACTTCAGGAGGAGGATTCTTAGCGACGCATTTATCCAGTGTAAATGCATCCGTCTCCGTGTTACCAATGCCAAAACCAAAGCACTACACACCTCATCCATGACATCCAAAAAAGCATGCTAATGAATGCAAGAAACTTGAATGCAAGACTTTGTCTTAGCAGTGTGAACAGGTACAGCGGTCTAAAACAAACACAAACGTGCTGTATTAGGCGTTTATAACAGCGCCCGCTTTCACTCCCGAAGTTGCCGTCTTTCTCTTGGCGTGAGATGATTAAATATTAAAGAATAAAGAGATGATGTAGAACCATGACCTTGTTGTAAATAGAGTTGCACGTCCTTTGCAATTGATCCAGTCAGATTCTGAGATGGTGCAAAAATGTGCCAAACGTTTTCTCTCGCAAACTTTTGAGCGTCCATCTTCCGCTAAGACGAAACTCCACGATGGCATAGGTGATTACACCATGCACAGATCCTGCAGACAGGTGCCCCCTTAATAAGGACGGAGTTTTGCACGAATCGCCGCCGTAGATTTGGAGCATAACATGCGTTAGTAGGAACCGATAAGTGGAAACAAAATTCTGTTTTTTAGAAAATGTAAAATGGTCCAGGTTCTTGGAAGTGTGGACTTTGAGTACGTGACTCTTAAGGCATGCTTTTTGCAAAGTGAGTCTTTAAAACAGCAATGTGCAGCAGTCATTGTTTGAATGAAGTGAGCCGTTTTAAGATTGATCTTTATAACTGGTTAAGCCTGAGAGCAGCACGACAGAAAGGCTTTGAACATGCTTCCATAAATGGAATGGGTTTAGTTCAGACATCGGACGTTTTTACGAGATTACAAGATAATACCCAATTAACAATCCCCTGGATGTAATGAAGTTGTATGTAGAAAAAGATCAGCGTTTTATGCTTTCGTTCTGAGTTTGTATAGATAATATCAAGTCTGTGGGTTGTGTTTGTAATCTGGTTACTTACTGGGGTGGGTTCAGTTGGCCAGGACCTGTTCTTGTGAGGGTGGGAGTTGATGCTTTTGGCCTTTCTTTAATCAGAAGCCTTGCCTGATTCGTGTGGAATCGCTCTGAGGTCAGGATTAGTTTCTGGCAAAGGCAATCAGCTTTTAACGTCCTTTTGAAGCTGCTCAGAGAGACGGAAACGAAAGCGGGGAACATCTTTCTAAACTTTTGCAGTGTTTTTTCCACACCCTGTTGATTGCGAAAGCAGGGTTTGAGTGGCATTTCTAATTTGCGAAAATTTGCCGAGATTCTGTACGTTGTCGCGCCGAGCGGTATTAGATAACCCGGAGCGGAGCGCCTTCGATGCTTGCACGGCAAAGATGGCAAACACACAAATCCTGTCTTCTCTGATTAGCAAAACGCGTCGTTCGCTGGGAGAGAGGCTGCTGTCGAACTGAATTTGTGTTCCTCACCTGGTTCGTATCGTCCTTTGAAGTTGGATTAGAGGCGAAGAAAAAGGGGGCAGGTGTCATTTCAATTTTGCTTTATGCATTAATTATCTCACTGAATGCTAAATTAAGTGGGATTCCTCATTCCGGCACAAAAGGCACGAAAAGCCTGCATGGCTCAGGTAGCACCGACAGCTGTCCCTGATAAGCCCGATCTGCTATTGTGTGGCGTTTGTGTTTCGTTTGTTGCAAGCAAACGCAGGAATGCAGTCGTTCACCCGGAGGCCGTTCCGTTCCGTTCGAGGTCAGCGTGTCAGCCTGCTAAAACCCAGCTCCTTTTGAAGCGCTAAGTGAAATGCAACCTGGCGTCGGCCTTCACAACGGAATCCAGACTGTTCTGTGCACGTGCGTAAGAATTTCCACGTTACCTTGTGTTAACATGTGAAGACGCTGTAGTTTCTGGTCTGACACGGCAGCCGTCTGAATAGCTGCTTAAGCTTTAATTATCTGAATGAGCAAGAACTGCATCAGCTTTAGACCAAACTAGATCAGTGGGAAGCGATGCATTCTAAACTTTTGTGTTGTTTTGGGGAGTTTTTAAGCATGAGTCCCCTACTGTTATCACTTCTACCCTGACACAATGTATGAACAGCCTTTAATTAAATGGACGTCACTCAACTATTTTGACACGAAAACGCAGTGCGAAGATGCAAAATATTGTTTTCTTTCGCCTCGAACCTGTACGCGATTTTCTTGGAAGTTTTTTGGGGCGAAAAGCAGACAACAAATGTCTTCTTCATGTGATGAAGACCTTTTTGCTCCTCACACAAAAATGCAAAGGCCGAGATCGTGTCCATTCCAATTTAGAAAAAAGAGAAAAAGGAGGACAGAGAGTTTAGACCATCATAGATTGAGGAGGCCTAGAATTACACATCCAGTTTAAGCTTTGACTCAAACCTTTGACTTATAATTCATTATTAATCATAATACGATTATTTTTATTAACATCTGAGCATATGAACCTGCATTTTAGAAGCAGTAAAATGGCTAGGAATAGGAAAGGGAACAACAGAGGACTGGTCAGTCTAGTTTCGAGTATGAAAATACAGGAGCTGCTTCAGGAGGTGCAGAAGCGGTGCTGATTGGTTGGCTGTTTTTTTTGCTGGCGGAAGTTTTCAAAAATCGAACAGAATAAAATAATCGTGTTTGGTGTGGAAGATACCGTCCTGCGTCTTTGGATGTCAAGTGCATTTATCGTATCCGTTAAGCATCTAAAGGATAAAGATCTGCTTTTACGCTCTGCTTGCTTGAAGCTTGACAGAGGAATGCTTCTTCGTTTATCAACGTTTTTAAAATTAAAGGCGCGGAAAGCTATTAACGCTCATCGCCGACCGGGGGTGCGCAAGATCCTATCAGTCAACAAGCGGAAAAGAAGCAGTTAAGCTCAGATCGCAAACAGTAAAAGTTGCAGATTAAAGAATCCCAGGAGACAGGCTTGTGTAATGATCGTGTACCAGGGTATTATCAGTCTTTCTGCGGACATTCTGGGCACAGATGCCAATCTCATTCGGACTGACCCTTGGAGAACCGACGACAAATGTGGCGTAATTCCAAACGTGATCCGTGCAGCACGCAAATGCGATCTGAGGAATGACCTGGCAGCATTCGGACTTAACAAATGTTGCTATTTAGATGCCAGGCGTGCCACCTGTCTGCTGCTGGAGTGTAATTAGCCGTGTCTGTATAGTACAGACTGAAAATTAATTGCGATTAGACTACTTTGTACACGTCTTTGTGCAGAGCCGGGTTTGTAGGTACAGGCGCTTTCTGGATCGCCCGGCCACCATTTCTGCTCAGACTGCTGTCCTGTTCAGCCTCGTCCGAGGAATCGTGCTGCTGCCACTGCTCCCAGCACACCGGATCCAGATAATGAAGAAGCCTGAGCCGGGTGTACTGAAGGAGGAAAAACACTAATGTGCACGGCAGATTGCTGTCCTGCTGTCACTCCGTGTGGGTGTGGGTGTGGGTGTGTGAGAGTGTGTGTGTGTGGGTGAGTGCAGTTGTAGGACTAAAAACATATGTTTTAGTTCCAAAAACAAATGGGCTGATCGTGCAGGAAGAGCGTGAAGAGTGGTGAGTAGGAACAGGTGGTCATGAGGGGTCCAGAGGGTCATGGACCTGCTACAGGTCTTTTTGCCATGTGCATTTAGACGTGAAATCTAAGTCAGCCAGGTGGAAATTTTTGATTTGCATAAAATGGTGAGGACGTTTACATGCACTTCATAATCTGACCATAGTTGGATTTCTGCAGTGTGAACAGCATGCTCGGTTCTAGATTAAACAATCCTATAAAGAGCAGGACTTTAGCTCAGGAGTCAGATTTCTCAGTGCATCTATAACAGGTTTTCTCAGTCTGCGCATGCACGCAAATATAAATATATTTATATTAACTCGACACAACAAACAGCAGCTCTGCAAAATTATAGAACCTTTTTCTCATCATTCACATTTATCTTTATTTTATTTGAATTATAATTTTATATCTGCTTTTTGTGCATCCTATCCATTTAATTATTATTTATGATGTATTAGGTTTTCACTTATTACGTTAACATAGCTTTATTTTTTCTCATTAAAGACACTTGTTTTAATATATTTATATTTTGTTGGGTAAAATGTATGAAATTAGCCTTTTTTTTTTTTTTTTTTTTGTTGAAATAAAATATATGTTAATATTTTTTTAAATACAGTACTGTGTTCTGTTTGGATTAGATGTTTTTTTAAACAATTTGTATATTTATTTTGTTTGTTTTTTAAATTTTGGTTTATTTATTTATTGCTTGGATCTGTTATTTTCTGCTGAGATACATTTCTATAAAGTTGCTTACAAATATTGGTAACCTAGTTGTGGTTTGCAGGTTTTGGGGGCTGTTTCCCAATGGAGTTACGCTCTGAATAACCCATTGTAAGTGGAAGTTATCATAAACCGAGGTGTTGAATATTTCATGTACTTTATTGAATAATGTATAGAACCTTGGCGCTGCTGCTCTGCTGTGCTCGGGATCTGCGGGATCTGGCAACCCAGAAATGAAACGCAGCAATCGCCAAATGGCTACCAAACACTTTTTGAATAGAAATTGAAATAAAATGGTAGCAGTAATGAAACAGCAATAGGTTTGACACTCAGCCCACGACACCCAAGACGTGAGAAACAGCCGAGCCTTAGCAGGGTCGTTGAGTTAGCAGGCGGGAAAATCTGCTTTGCTCATCAGCCAGCCCTGTGTGTTTTCTTAACCTCGTGAGGTGCTGGAAGGTGGAGTTTCTCTTGGTTTTCTTGCCCTGGATGGAGTACGTGTGTGAGGCCAGTCCGTAGAGGCCAGACTGTGACACATGGCATGGTGTTTGGCTTTGGATTTTCCCTTTCTGACTCTGGGACGGGTGTTACGGCCTGAACTGCTGATCTGGCTGTCCTGGTTTGACTGGGTGTGTTTTTGCTGAGCTGGTAGATTGACAGGGACGTGAGAGCGTGGAAGAACCAGTTGGAGAACTCATAACTGACTAATAAAAGCGTTTAACAGAGCTGTTGTGAGAGCGTTTAATTTAGTCGCTTTCCATGCCTTTTTTCTGTCGTGTCCAATTTGACGAGAAACTCAAAGGGATTTTATTTGTCTTTCATGGTCCTTGAGAGTGGTGAGGATCACGCCAAGCCCTGCCTCTCATGAAACAGCCCGCCCCTCCGTTAATAAAACATACTGCGAAGGTCCAGACATAAATAATAAAGCGGGACAGAGTATATTGTTCCCCTCTGCACAGCTGAGTGCTCAAACAGGGGGAAGCACTGATCGAGTCCTAAAAGAACTGACATGTCGTCTCTTTGCTTAGGGACGCACAGGGTGTAATGATGCTGAAATTAGGGACTTCGTGAGCATGAAGTTGCCCTGAAGGTCAAAATATTTCTGTTCTAGACGTCTCTTATTACGGGGACGCTATAGAGGCGGGTGTTTTTTAAAAACATAAATCCTGTAGATAAAGCAATGAAATGTGAACTGTGTTTTCATTGCAGTACTTCAGAAGACACTTTGTTTATTTTCTGGACTGTGATGTTTTTTATTTACTGATTGATTATTTGTAGGTGTGTGTTCTCTAAAGAGTTGATAATAACCATCTCTAAAGGAATTGAGCTTTGGTTTTGTAGGCAGTAAGATCTCCAGCCTTCATAAAATCAGAGTCTGGAGCTAAAAGCTCTGGAACTTGGCTTTCAGTGGGAGAGGATGTCAGACTTTAGATTATTAAAAGTTTGAAACATGAAATATTTACAAGACGGGACGCTGTATCTCTGCTCCAAAGCCCTGGTTCTTTAACAACCGACAATAAAAGTTGGGCTAGAGTTTGGAATTCTCTTTGCTCTTTCTGAGTTGGGTGTAAGCTTTAACATCGCGGGTTTGTCTCTGGTGTGTCCAGGCGGCGCTGCACCTCTGCACTTCCGAGTTCTGCTTTTGCATTTGTTTGTGAACATTATGTAATCGATTAAGCTTTAAAATCGTTTGTGACTTTGGCAAATCGGAGCCACATCATCTAAGAAAAAGGTCAATCCACATTTTAAGAGTTTTAAGTAATCCCATGTGGAAAAAAAGACAAATATGATATCTTATTACGATCACATGCACGATCGTCCAGTTGTTCGTGGCAACACCAGCACGTGCCATCACAGAGAGAGAGAGAGATTCAGTCCATTCAGTTAACCATATCTCTCTCTCTCTCTCTGTCTCATACATACACTAATTCTACAGAGCAAAGCAAACAAAAATAGCAGCAGTGTGCACTCATTTTTTATTCCATATTCCCTTGACAAGCTTTTACAAGCTCGTAATCACAGGGCCAGGCGTCCTTAATGGAAACACATCAGTCTGACAGTGTCAGAACAAATGGACTCGTTTTCGATGACGGGTTGGGCAGCGGCGTTTGAAGCTCTGTATATTCGCTGTTTTTAAATTGGTTTAATTTCAAAGGCAAAGCCTTCAACTCGATCCCCTTTGCCTTATATAACTAGCCGCTGCTTCCCCCAAAACCTTTTTTCTGGCTCGATTTCTGCCGACCGATTTATTGGTTTGTTTTCTGGAGCCAGACCACCCTACTGAGGAAGGTCGAACCAGCTGCACTGAGATAATTGCTGAGCCATTTGAACCGTCTAATGGCTTTAAATACTGCATACTAATATCACGGAAACTGTTTACATTCGCCAGCATCTGGGTTCATGATCGCTCGTTATTCAGACTTCTAATGGCATCGTGGAAATGTATCTAAGATGTGGCCTGGAGAAAAAAAAAACAACAAAAGACAATCCGGGTGGTTTGGCTTCTACTCGCGTCCAGACATCTGCGCCATCTACACATGACCCACCACCTCCATAGTTTTTAGGAAAGCTGCGTCCTGGATCAGTCACTTATTAGCTGCAAGGAGACAAATACCACAAAATGTCAGATCCTGCAAAGACAGGGTGTCCGAGCAAACCGGAGTCCAGCTGCAGAGATAGAACAGGAGTGAAAACAAACGCAGAAGAAACAGGACGAGCATGAGCGCTGCGTAAACGGATTGTCTCAGAGCTTTCCATTTAGGTGATGAGTCCTAACAAGAGGGTCCAACGAGGCAAGAAGAGCACCATTAGAGCGTCTCCGAGAGGACAGGGTGATGGGCTTAACCAGGCAAGCTCGAAATTAAGACAAGAGCCTGTAAATCGGATTAAAAACAATTCAAAAGCACATGATCGGATCTTGGTCATTGACCTTTCTCATGATTTCAAAGCTGATCTGGATGAAAAGAACACCTGCAAAGAAACAACATTTTGAGAGTTATGGATACAAACCATGATCATATACTGACTTTCACCAAAAAACAATCTGTATACGGGGGCTTTAAGGGGGCACTCGTATATTCATTTAAGAGATGAACAAGAGAATTTCAAACTGTATCCCAACATTTATTCCCAGGGCTTTGGAGCCGAGGTACAGCATCCCGTCTCAAAGAGATTACATTAAAAAAAGACTCTGAAAGCTTTGAATATGCTAAAGTCTGACATCCTCTCCCATCTAAAGCCCAGTCCCAGAGCCTTTAGTTCCTGACTCTGATTTTATAAAGGCTGGAGATCTTACATGGTCAAATCTTTGACCTAAAAATAATAAATCTAAATAAAAAACAGTGTAGTCTGTAAAATCAACAAACTGGCCTCTTAAGGACGGTAATGGGACCATAAGATGAGGCGAGTGCCAGGCAAACTCTAGCTAGACTCTCATGATTCTATTACGACACTTTTGTTAGATCGCTTAAAGTCGGTGTAAGGCCGGCATTTCTGACACAGCGATCTACAATCTGCAACGAGAACAAAACCAAAGTCAAGGAACCACTGTGAGAAAAAGAAAGCCTGTATAGAAAGAGGCATCAAGACGCAACGATAGCTGATATTGATTGATAATGGCATCACCGCTCTCTGCATTGTAATCGAACTCAAGGTAGGTGTACTTACAGTGGAAACTGAGCATGTGTATACATAGGACACACACACACACACACACACACACACACACACAGGGACTGAAACATAGGAAATAACAGAGGAAAACAATGAGAACTACAGAAAATAACATGTAGCGTTCTCTAGAGAGAAGAGAGGTGGTTTCATATTTCTGGAAGGGATTTTTTCTTTAACTTGCTGATTTTTGTGCTGTAGCCCATAGAATCATATAATCCCCTACCTGAAGCCTATTTGCTTTTAAGAGATGAAATCCAAGCCCTTTTGAGATCTTTGATATTGGTGTTGTAACAAAAAACGGGGCATCGCTTGATCCTGTGATCTTCTCCACCTCACTTTCATTCATTCTCATCTTCTTTTTGATTTCATAAATCGACTGAAAGTGCCGGACGGCTAAAAGAAAGAAAGACGGAAATAAAGAAAGAAAGTAAGACAGAAAGAGGCAGTGGACAGGAGGGGTCTGTTGCTTTTTTAATGAGGGTTGTCGGTTACTCGGTTAATATTCTGAGCCGCTCTCTCTCTCGTTGTGAAGTAGCTTCAAAGATGAAGCTCACTGCTCCATGGAGGAGAGAGGGGAGATGCTGCTTAGAAAACAAACATATTTTTCGTTATCCTCCATGGTTTTTCTTTCCCTGAAGTGCGTTGCTTTGCTTTGCTTGCTGTTAGTTCGGCTCACCTCATGTTTGGCAGGTAGATGCACTCACGCCAAACTACTCCCTCCAATTCGACTCTGCACTTAGAGCACTAAGCCGAAGCTGGAGGTTTACTGAATGCACGGATGGACTGGATACAGAATCAGATACAGAGGCCACAGAAGCCGGCTAGAGACGAGACAAATAACCTTCAGCTTGGCATTGACCCTTCTCCAGTCAGTAGAGGCTAATGCTAAAGCAACTAATGTCATCATGTATTGATTCTCCCATTTCAGGGTTGGCTGAGCCGTCCTGAGCGTCTGCCTTATGGGGTGAAACGAGGGTTAGCCTTAACGTCCCGAACATCCTCCGGTTCACCAGGGTTATGGGTGTGTTTTGCGTAAGCTCAGCACCTCGTTTGGTTTTGTTATTGTGGACGTGATAAGAGGCGCTTCATGGATGGAGGGAGGGCAGTGGAGTAGCTGTGGAAAGAGAGAGAGATGAGTGTCTGCTTAGAGATAACAAATTCTGAAGACATGGCAAGCCGCTCAGATCAATACGTTCCCACACTAAATCCACACCGAGCTCCCAGTTTAGAGCTACGCACAAGGGAATTTTATCCTTAAAGTACTACCTGCTGAATTATGATCTGGCAGTTGCAAGGAATGGGTGTTGAACTGCATTGGATTTTATGCGATAAAAACTCAAATGATTTCTCTACCTCTGCCCCTACCTTACTTCCATATATATACTTTATATTAGGAGTGTGTGATATTGAAAAATAATACAGATATCACGATATTTTCTTGGATTTTAGCAATAACGATAATCAGACGATGCTTTGGCAGGAACGATCTTGAGTCTATGGTGTTCAGGAGTCGCCTGAATAGGCACCGTGTCTTTCGTGATGTAATCGGTGACGGCGTTTATGTCCTGCCATCTGTTTTTTTTCTTGTTGTAAGTCACTTTTTTTGAAGAACGATTCCTCTGAGGTTTGCCGAGTGTGCTTGTGGCTGGTTTAAGCTAAATAAAAACAGCAGTTAAGATATTGTCGTAGAAGATACAAAACACACAGCCGCTGTGTACGATTTGTGGATCTTGGAAACGACCTCCAGCATGTCTGCGTAGACCAGCAATAGAATAAAGTACGGTTTCTCTTCTTTTAAATACGATTTCTGTAGGATTTGCTTCAGATTAAATCCTGGTTATATCTGAAGCATGCAGACTAGAAATCAGTTTATGAGCTGTTAGTGCTCGGATTGCACAAAATAAACTTTTTTAATGGAATTGTCTATGTTTTTTTGCTTAGCGGTGCGACCGCAGGTCCAAGGTTTGTTAAACGCCAAGTCGAGTCACCGAGGTATTAGATAAGATGATTGATTGGCTGAAGACTTTGGTGTGCCACGTGGAACCCTCACCAACAGAAAGACTGGAAATCCACGTGTGATCAGAGTGTATAAGCCACAGAAATCATTTCAGTCTCCGCAAGGACAAATTAACAGAGTTAAGCTGTAATTTTCCGACACCTTTGAAGAGTTACGATGCCGTTGTGCATTGTGCTGCTCTCGTGACAACTGGAAAGTCTGAGATGGATTGGAACTTTCCATTTGGCACCTCCAGAGTGTTCACGCAACATCAACTGTTTAAGGTTTGGAAAAATGGATGTGCGAGGAAAGGTGCTTGTAATTCTTCAGCGTGACTACAAAGCGCTTTAACAGAGCTTTTACACTTTGCACCCAGAAGAGCTGAAGGAGTGTCTGGAGTCGTGTGTTTACTTTATACTATTTGCCTGACAGTTCATATGAATAGGCGCCGCTCTCTGAAGTTAAGGAACTCATTTTCAGAGAGGGAACTGAAAGGGCTAATCGAGAAAGCTTTCTGTTAATACCTACTCATGAATACTAAAATTAGACAATGGGTTTTGGACCATATTAATTACGCAAAGCTTCAGAAGGAGTAATAGGAGCCTGTTTACACTGGACCACGTGAAAAGGTGCAAACCCCGAGAATTACTTAACACAAGCGTAAGTGCGTATTCTGTGCACCATACACACTTTCTGATAAAGCCGTTACAAGGTATGAGCCTGTTTTGGGAATTTCCATCTGTCCTCAAAACCTTTTAGGATTTCCCATAGCAGGTGCACTGGCAGTGGGAGACTGGGAGCTTTGCATGTATAGAAACATGGCATGGGATTTACTGCCACTCTCTTTACCACCCTCACAGGTCTGTTTTTTTCTTGAGATCAGTCATCGCACTTTAACCTGAATTAAGATGAATGTCTGGCATCGTCCATGAAAGGAGGACAGGTATTCTGCTTCTGTGAAACCAGCATCCAGTTTTGACAGCGTTTAATACACTGGTTTTTACAAGAGAAAGTAAGCTCGGATCTCGTCTCACGCAAGTGAAAAGCATAGAGTATATCCAGATACGTTCCTGATATAACACATGTTAACGCATTGGTTCGCAAACTTTTGGAGATGAGCTTCCCCCCCTTTCTGACACGTACTCTGCTGGAATTCATGTAAAACGTTGTAAATCATAGAAAACTGAGACGGCTTTTTGATCAAAACACAGTAAGTCACCTTTAAGGCCTTTTCACAAGAGGTCAATTTTTTATAGATAGAAATTGCGCATGTTTAGAAAAGCACATGTATATTAATTGGAGTCTGTTCTAATTTCTGCATTGTTTGGCTGCATTAAGACGTCTGTCGTCAGGCAGAACAGCTCATAAGGGCTTATATCAATATAGAAGGCTGGGGAATGATGGTGAGGAAACATGGAGGTTTCAGGGTGTTTATACAAAAAAAACCCAAAGCACTTGGTGCGAAGGTCCCACTACATTAAACATTGCATGTGAATAAAACGTGCTCGGTGTGAACGGGCCTTTGCGGAAGAATTATCACAAGGGACGTACATTGATCATGCCTCACTTCATTCCCTTTGCCTTTCCCCAAACTTTAGGAACCGCTGCGTTAATGCCATGTGCAAACGGTATAAAGACCGGGCGGGAACGCCTTGCAGTGACCCTTTAATGAGTAGCAAACACCATAAAAGGTTTACATGAGTAAATTAGCCCCTTCCTCAGGGCGTGGCTCTTTATCATCACAATAGAGGTTTATGTCACCCGGCTTGTAATCTGATCCCGCTCCATGTTTACACTGCGGGGGGAAGCGAAATGGCTTTGGGTAGTGTTGTGTAGGCGGATCCACAAGGCTTTACTCCAGTTCTGCTTAGGTAGACTCGAATTCGTCCGTGTGCCAGGCCTCTAGATGCTCTACTAAAGAATGATCTGCCTTCACCTAGCCAAGGTCTCAAGCCTGGTTCCAGACCAACAAGGACTCAACTGTCCCCTGTAGTTAATGCAGATCCTCGGCCTGCTTAATCTCTTTTTCATATCCTTCCAGTCTGTTATCCGTGCGTTATGTAACATATTATGTAAAGTAAATGCATTATTTTAGCTTGTCTTAAATTGCTAAATGAGAAACAGAAGTGATTAGAGCATGCTGGTTAAAATTCTATTGTTTTGAATTGATCACATTTCCTGTCATAACTGTAGATCCATCCTTTCCTTTCCCTTTCCTTTTCCATTTCCTTTCCTCTCCTCTCATTTCCTTTCCCTTTATCTTCCTTTCAGCTACCACATTACCAGAGCTGCATGGGAGGTTAGAACCTGGCATGGCGTCGGAAGAGTTGGCACAGCTATAGCATTAACCAGTAAGGGGGCTAGAATGAGCTTAAATATTGCTTGTTATTGGCAGGAGCCAAGTCCCTGGTGTTCCACTGGCTGCCAAGTGTTATATCTGGATGTGAGAGGGAGGGCAACATACTCATGCAGATTTAAAAACATCCCACACGATGATGTGCGCTTATCCAGAAACGCAGGAATATCATCCTACGCCCGTGTAACCCCTACCTCCTGCTCCTGCTCTTACAGTCTTGTGGAGCGACAAAATTTCAGACATGAACTGCATAAGGCTCACGGATCCTGCTTTTGCTGCTGCAAGTGGCTTCGGGTCCTTCGTTAACGAAGGAGAAGGTCTGTGCTGGAAGGCGCGAAGTGAACCGGCGATAAAAATAAGGAAACTGCAGTGCAATTCATGAGCTCATACTTTTCCCCCGTTGACAAACCTTTTAAAAACGGAGCCTCTGGACCCAAAACCATTCACACTTCACAGAAACTTAATGATTTAATGGTAGTTCCTTTCCGTGTTTTAATTCGTGGAAAAATGATTGCATGCCGTGTGGGTGTGTGGGTGCTTGGTGAGCGTCCCGGGAATTTAAAGGCAGAACTAATCAATGGCGGTAGGAGGCTGGAGTGCTTTGTGCGGTACGTAGCACCGAAGGAACCGTAAGCAGGTCTGCATTCGCTGCGTGAGTTTAATAATAGTAATCATGCAAAGTGCAAAAACTTTGGAACGTTATGGAAAGGCAAATAAAAAAAAACAGTGTTCATGCCAGACTGTGAACTTGAAATGGTTCATGTTTTTTCTGGCAAACTTTATTTTATTTGTTAATAAACATCCATTTCAGACCTGAAACATGTTCCAAAAAAAGTTGGGACGGGGCCAATTTAGGGCTAGGAAACAAGTTGTCTTCAAGGCGACATCTTTTCCAGGGATGTGCATTTTTGAACACCAATTTTTCAAATCAGAAAAAGTTATATGGAAATCCCTTCCGATCTTTCTTTGCGTAACATTGTTTGTAAGGATTTCAATCATTTTTTAACACATTTGTTGATAAACTGGAGATCCTCTATGCATCTTTGCTCCTCAGAGACTATCGTGGTGCTGCTTTTGTACCAAATCATGATTTGAAATCACATCATTGTGTAGGTTTTTCTCATTGCTAGCGCTACATTGCTCCCGTGTTGCAGGCCTGAAATGCAGGAATTGCCTGCCGATTAATGCCGAGATATCTAGCGACCGTTGTTGCATTAATAGCGAATTTGGAAGCACAGATTACTATTTTATTCCCTCTAAAACTGTAGGCTACTTAAGGCAGGCCAGCACCCACTTTACCCTTTTGGCTGTCCATTGGAAACGGACCCGATGTCCCTTTGATGAACTAGATTGCCGGCTCCTGGATCAGGGGATTAACCCTGCTGGGAGGCTGATGGTTCAATTGCTTGTGCTTTTATTGATAGCTGTGTTTGTTGATGGGTCAGGGCCTCTTCTTTTCGCTTAATTCTGCTTCCTTACCAACGTGGTGCCAGCTCGGTCGGCTTCTTTGGAGCATCTGTCTGCGAGTTAGCGGAACTGAAGTTTGTAGAGATGTTGGACATATTTTTTGAATAAGCTGTCTGATTAACACGTTTCTGTTTGTGACGGTGTGTGTCTTGTGACCTTGCGACAGAGTAAAAGCTTTCCCCCGGCATCCCTCCCCCTGATCCTGACCCACTTTCCTCCCCTGTGTCTCTGTGTGCCTCTCCGAATGCTCGCTGCCTCTTTAATTGCCGCTTAACACACTAAGGCCATCTGTTTGGCTGGGGCTTGTCGCCATGGAGATGCTGCCAGGCTTTTTGGATCCGCTGTGCATTGACTGGCAAGGGTTTAGGGGTCGAGCACGTATAGGGAATGTACGGCTGTCACAGAGCCGCCGGAGCTGTGTGGGCATCGGGCGCCTTTGAATGGATGCGCTTTGCATGTACGTGCCCGTATTGAGCAGGGCCGGCTAAAAGCTGCAGCGCTCGAGCGTAATGGGCACTAAATAAGCTTTCTCTGTTAATAACACGTCTGTTAGGAAAATCAGCGGCCACTTGCAGCCCGTGACACGTTCAAGTGCCGCCTGCAAACTCCAAAGGCCTTTTTACGCCAAGAGCTCTGTTGACACAGAAATAAGAAGAGCCCACGCTTTTATTATTTGGATGTTTTCCGGATCTATCGAGCTTTACTTCATCGACACGCGCTAATTCGTTCGGGTTACGATCGTTATCCGCGCGCACCATTCCCACTCCTGGCTTTCACCATTTCTCTGTGCTTGCATCACCGCTAAGCCCGACTGCATTTAGACAGGACATATGATGTAATTCCCGCTCTTTCAGTGCTTGGAGAACCTACCAATCCTACAAATGGAAAACTACAAATGCAGTCGTGTCTTTGTGGGCTGAAATGTGTCATATAGAGTCTGAAAACTCGCAGATTTGGCTCGACTTTTACATTTGCCGTAACGTCGGGTTATATATGATGTTTTTGTGAGTTCCCTTTTGTTTATTCTGCGCTGTTTTTTATTCATTTATGCGTTCTTGGTCCGTACCGCGTTCGTACGTACTATGTGGGGGGTTTTAGCCCGCTACTTTGGCGCAGCCCAAGGTTCGGATGGCAGCGCTCTCAGGGTTTGTTTTCATTTTTTATTCTAAAGTGAAAAGAAAACAAAATGTCTCAGGTCTCAAGTTTTATAAAAGTCATGGAAAATCAGCAGTATAATGGCCAAATAATCTGTCCCTACTGAAAAAAGTCTGTCTTGTTTTGGACCAGCACTAACACACGTGAGATTGGTTCAGCATTGGTTTGGTTGGCTGTTATTTATTTGTTTTATATATTTATTATTATATTTAGCAGGGTAGTTCTGGCGCAGCGCTGGTTTATCTTGCTGGTTATACACCGTGCCCAAAGTGCATCGTGTGCTCCGCATTTCAGGAAGGTTGTGTGTGCAGTTCAAAAAACGAAACCTTGAATCCTTCTAAACATAATTAAAATTAAAGATCTGAGAGAGTTGATGTTTTTTACAGAATTATAATGAACTAAAAACGTGTGAAAATAAAAAGCCATCTTTCTGAGTGCTTCTAAAGATTCAGGTTTGGTCGGCGCACCTGAAGGACAAATCCACCCTGAACCTCTTTTAGCATCAACAGTTATGATGGCCGGCGCTTATTTTGCGATTTACTCCTTTGGTTTAACCCGGTATCATCAGCGGGTCATTCTATTTCTACCTGCGTTTTTACGTCTGGCACAGCTTGGCTTTCACGCTTCGGCAATTAAATCAATTCCCGCTGAACTTTCAAAGTGTAACTGATGGGGTGAAACAACATGAATGACTTTGTACTGGCATCGCCCGCCGTCCCTTTGCCCCTCCGTTTAACGTAGATATCTAAGCATGGGATGCTCCTAATCCTGGATTCATATGAACGCCTCCCATGTCTCATCTGTCTCAACGATTAGGTGCAGAGAGACATTACGCAACGCTCCCACTCGCCAAACCTTCTGCCAGCCAAGCAGCCAGCCATCAGTATTCACCTATTCTGGGCCCGACGCTCTGCCCTGCACGTTCAGATGTACAGTTTTAGCTCTTCATAAAGAGGCGTGTCCTCGCCTCACCCCTCACCCCTGATCAGGATCAATATCGACTTTCCAGCATGCCAGCGTTTGCATATAGTGGCATGGCTTGGGCATTGTCTACGCTCTCATTTCACAAAGACAGCTTGGCGTTAGACAACTTATCTTTTATTTTTCTCCGCTGACAATGGGTGCTTGTTCTCGACACTGACACGCGTCCGAATAAACGAGATGCTTCTGTCGCGGGCTGGTTGATTGACTGGCTGATTCGAGCTGCTGATACACTCAGGGAACTTGAGTTCATAGTGGAGTCTTTCAGTCCACAGACTGCAAGTGACATTAAAGTTTCTCTTTTGTGCAAATTATTATGACGCTCTAAAGTGACAGACTGGCAGTCGTATTGGGAATTGTACAGGATTATCCCAGAATCTCTTCCGCTTCCCTCTTCAGCAGGGTTTGATTTGCATCCATACGAGAGAAACATTACAGAGATGGGTTTCGCTTTAGCACTGGCAGTGCCAGCTTGGCCGATTTAGGCCTTTGCACATTATTTTAAACAATAATGTTAATTAAAACACGATATGAAAACATTTAATGCAGTACAGTCATTCTGATCTCATCTTATCTGTGGATCTTTTGTAAACCTCGAAAGGTTTACTGTAAAAGAAAACAAAACCGAGAGAGGGAATCTTATCGTGTTGTTTTCTGCCTTTCAAGATTGTGATTGCCCTTTCTGTCAGCAGGTGTCACAGGGGTTTGCTCGCACTAGTTTTCTGTCATTCAGACTTGAATTTTTGCCCACAAATTTGAACAAATATTCAGACTTTGAACATCGAGAAAACCTGAACGAGTACGACCCAGATTCAAGTCGATGGAACCATTAACTCGATTTCCGAGGTTCGTCACATGCAATTAAAAGGAACGGCTAGAAACAGAGGTTTAGAATTGTAAACAAAATGTTCTGCTGTAGTTTCATTCATTTATTCATTTTCTTATTCACTTAATTTTTGCGTATATATATATCCGCCCACCCCTAGTGTATATGTATGCATATTATAAGACAGACTTTTTTCCAGTTATAATTCTTAAGACCTCGTACATTAAAGCGAACAGACGTTGATCAGATGGACGTGCTAGAAGCTCACGAGGGACAAACTCTTCATTTCGGTTGTAGTACTCACCTTTAACATTAATCCACGGAAAGAAAACTAGCAGCTTATCACGTTTCTATTTGAGAAATTGTAAGTTTTGGGACGTGTCCTGATTCCTGCGGTGTTCGGAGTCCATTGTTGGAATGAGTGAGGTTTTCTGGACTGTGAATAGTATGTGTTATGCTCAACGGCTCCAGATGTTTCCACTCAGGTCCTGGAGCGGGGAGGGGGTTGGGCGAGAGGTTCAGTTTGCAGAGGTTTTGGGGATTCGTTCTCTCTCTCTCTCTGGGATTAATAAGGCAGGCGTATGAACTGGATTGTGGGAAGTGAATGGACTCTGTCCAAACACGCTTTACTGCTGTTAGTGCAGCCTGTTTTATAGCTGATGTTGATGTAGAACACCCGACTTTTTCTCAATAATAGCGTTCTAGCCCGCGGATAATCCTTCTCCTGAAAGAAATGTTCCTTTCCACTTCAGAAAATCTCCCGGCTCTCTTTGTTTACTCGCTTTCCCTCTCTGAATATGTATTTTCCTCTGCTTGTGTGTGTGTGTGTGTGTGTGTGTGTGTGTACGGAGATGCATGAGGTCAGCTGGTACTAGAGGGGAAAAATAAATAGCCGTCGAGGGAGGCTTTAGCGTTCGTAACTGCTCTTCACACACCCAGGCTGGAAAATCCATCACACACATCGTGCACCTAATGACGAGCGAGTATATTATTCCCTGGCATTTGTTGATGAACGATCGAGCTGCAGGTGCCACCAGGGTGCAAGGCATTGTTCGGATCGGGGGAAGTGTACGTAATAAGGAGTTCGGCGCTGACACCGATGGGAAGTCCCCTTAGGAAATAAGTGAACGGAAAGCCATATTGGATTTGCTTCCACTGCGCCGCTCCATAACCATTATTCTATTCCACTCATCAGCTGCCATAATCACACCATCCGTCATCTCCCATCTGGATTTTCACTTAGAGCTTGTTTCATTACCTGTCAGTGCTCCCATGTCCTAAAATAGGGGGCTCCCTGCGTTATGGGCCCTAGCGGGCAGAAAAGAAGTTACTGTTCATTACTGGGCCGGTGGCTGATTTTAAATTCCATCACAAGTCGGACAGGTTTCATTGTCACTGTCTTACTTTATCTTACCCTGTCTGGCAAGGACAAATAATGGCCCTGTCTCAATGCCACACTTTATTTGGAGGTACCGTGTGAGGTTTGGCACACATGTCTGCGCCCGCCCGTGTGTGACGACGCTTTGGAAAATCCAAACAAATGAGACAGCAGCGAGGACGATATTTATTAGCAGGACATCACGCGTGGATGCAAACTGATTTAGAGACACGGACAGCGGAACAGTACTGTACTCCATGCTGGAATTCCGAACATATTAAAGTTCTAACTGGCCTGAAAAACGACTTGAAGGTAGCGAAGAAGCACCACGATTTACAGGCGTGATTTTATCTCATTTAAGTATTAAAACGTCACAGGCTATTAAAAACCAAGAGCTTTTCACAAACGCTGGAGAACATCACAGCACATCGATAACCGTAGTGCAGTTTTGACCGGTTCTCTCAGTCTGCGCATGCACGTGAACATAACCGACCGGGCGCAGAGCTGTCCAGAAGCTTCTAGTTGCCCGATATGCTTATTCTACTTGACTTTTGGCTCGTTTTCTATTAAGGTGCTTGCAAATAGTAACCTAATTGCAGGTTTTCGGGGTTTGTGTGACTTAGTGGTGTTACGTTCTGAAAAGCCATCGCAAGTTGAATGTATCGTAAACCTAGTGTAGCGTAGACCATAGACATGCTTAAAACACTTAGATTAAAGTACAGTTGGCGAAATGATTAACACAAACCTTATTTTGTTGAATATCCGATGTGATTTTTTTAAAATAATGTTTTGAAACTGATCATCAAAATGGTTAGTCCACTAGTGCTTCTGCTCAGCTCTAATTGGCATCTGCAGGATCTGGCAACCCTGAAATGAAGCCAAATCGCCAAATGGCTACTCAACACTTTTTGGTGAGGCTCTGAGGAGAAATTTAAGTAGAATGATACTGATAATGAAATAATAGTTATGAAAATGGTAAAGTAATAACAGGTTTGAATTACGACCCGTCCTTCTGTCAGCTTTTTGTCTGGCTGTGAAAAGAAATCCGAGTCATTTAAACCCGGAGCTTCTTGATTACCCAAGTGCATGTGAACTGGTTGGTCGGATTAGTGATAAATCCGATTCTGTGCAGTTATCGCATTATTTAGTCTCCATAAAAGCCTTACTGCCTTATCAAAAACAGCAGGTATAAGGAGTTGAATCGGCCAATACCCCGTTAAAGTTGGGATAATCGTCAGAGAGCATGTACTGTGTGAGACTTTTCAACTGGTAGGCTAAACTGCATCATGCAACGACCAGATGAAGTATAAGTCATAGAATTAGTCGTGGAAATGAACGTGGTTGTTGGCGCTATTGCACATTTTTGGAGGAACGACATCTTGGAGCGTAGTGCGAAATGCAACCCGAGTCCTGCGTCGTCCAGGTGTCTTTGGAGGACTGTAAATGAAATGTGGATAAATTATGGGTATGATTTTGGCCGTGCGTTGGGCTTCTGTACATTCGTACTGTAACAAAGCAGCCGATCTAAACATGCAGAGCATTTTTTAAGAGTTTGTTACCCTTAAGTTTGCTCTGCGCTCGAATAAGCATTACGTTATTTCCTGGCTTCCTGCTGGAAGTCATTTTGTCCACACGTGGACGTGCACGTGGAGGCTTTAGCTCCGTCTCTGTGATGCAGAGAGTGAGACGGTGAGAGAGAGAGAGAGAGAGAGAGAGAGTGAGAGAGAGAGGAGCTGAATCACTGCACGAGGGGGGTCAGGTGTTGACCCCAGTGCAGAAGGCTCCCATTTTGACTCTCTTTCTCTTCTTCAGAGCCAGACATCTTTTCAGACCTACCTGTATATTCAAGAGTGTAGCGATTTAGCCAAACGGAGCGATTTCTCTGGCACATAATATCATATATGAGCTGTCTGTGGAGAGCCATAGTGAAGATGAGACGAGAGAGATGAAAGAGAGAGATGTCTCCCCATTGGCTACACCGAAAAGGAAAGATTTAATATTTTCCTCCCTGGGAAGAAGCTGTCAGAATTCATTATTATACTCCAGTGCCCCGCTCCCTTTTCTTTTTTTTCTTTTTTTTAAATCCCCGCTGCCAGGGCTGTAGCTCTGAAATAGTGAGACTGAACAAAATGAGCTTTGGTAGGAAGGGAGAAGCAAGAAATGCACGACTGTCACTGGTTGAAAAACCTGAGTTCTTGTCTGCAGAAGTAAACAAAATGTCTTCGCCCCCCGCCGTGAGAACCCATCGTTAACATAAATGCATTCACCTTCTCTTTCAAACTCACCCGGGGCGGCGGCTCGTTCCCAAATTCCCGGGGCCTTTCTGAACTTCTGTGATGTTCTCCGTTCGTGTGTTGCAGCTGGTCAGCTGGCGAAGCCGTGCCAAATTAACTCTAACCCCTCTAATTTCCCTGGTGAATGGCGTGAAGTGAAACCCACTCATGTGCTCGGCCGAGCCAATATTCTCCTCTTTTTTTTGAACGTGACATTTTCAGCACTGCCAGGTGTGACTAAACCCATTTGGCATTTGGTGGAGGTGCTGTGTGAGGCTATACTTAGCTGCAGCTTCACCTCACCTGAATACACCGACCGAACACGCTCAGGTTTACTGTATGTGAACGGTACGAAAGCAGGAACCACGAAAGCCTGAGTCCTTGAGGAGGGAAGTAAAGCCCTAAATTGCCCTCGCCCCAACTCTTTTTGGAATGTGTTGCAGGCCTGAAATGCAGGAATGGATGTTTATTAACAGAAAAAACAAGAAATATCTCCGGTTCATACTGTCTGCAACAAAATAAAAGTCCAAGGAAATGTATGGAACGCTGCCTTTTTAAATTTGCATTTTCTATATCGTCCCAACTTTTCTGATTTGGGTTTGTATTTGTGAGCTGAAGACTGAACTGGTTCTGTCTCATGTCCTGAGATGTATTTCTAATCTTTTTCATCGTAAGTGACACAGGGGGAAGTGTGAATGGAAAAAACACTGACCCTCACATTTTCAGTTCCAATTTGGGCCACTTTCATATGTGCTTTTGAAATCCGATAGCCAATAACAGCTCCGTAGGAAGTCACTTTTACATCATTCCGACTCGACATTGGTCATAAATGCACGCAAAGTGATTTTTGTGGCTTTCAGTGGTGGAACAGCGAAGGAACAGAGCTCATAAATATTTGGGGTGACATCTCTGGGCAAACAGAATTAAAAGGAAAGGAAGCAGCAGGACGTGGCTGCGGTGTCGACGGAAAATAAAACGCTGAAGTTTAGTGGAACCAAGGACGCAAAGAAAAGAACCATTAATGAAGTGCCTGTTACTGTCGACTCCATTTTGATTGTTTACCTCTGGATGAGCGGGTTGCATACAGAGGAAACACAGTACTGTCCAAAAGTCTTAGGCCACCATTAGATTTGTTTTTTTAGATCATTATTTCTCAGTCTCCTTATCAGAATATGACCAGAAAATACAGGACATATGTACGCACTATTAAACATTCTATAGGCTACAGTGGTGAGTATTTAGTGTGAGCTCCCCTTACGCCTGGGATCGGGAAAGAAACCAGTTTTTAAGATGTGCTTAAGCTCAGAAAGACTGGAATGAAGATCAGTGCGAACGAGAGTCATGTAGTGACGAGGCCAGGTTTGAAATTTTAGGGTCCAATCATCGACGATATGTTAGGTAAAGTCATTAGAGCATTTCCTAAACAGCAACCCTAATGGTGGCCTAAGACTTTTGCATAGTACTGTGAAAGTAGCCTAAGCTTCTAAGAAGATACCTGAGCGATGATCATGCTTCTTATATTTCATTTAGGGCAAAAATGGTTGTTACGTATCATGTTGTTTACTTTCTGCGTCTTAATACTTTGGGAATGAGCCGTTACTTTGTTTGTCCTCTCTGAGGTTGTAATAACGCAATACTCAGGATGGTTCCACTTCAATAAAGACGGAGCATCTGCAGCTAATGTTTAGTTTGTCTGCTTTATTTTGTACACATTTCATTTCCCTCCTGGAGCACCAAATATGAGAAGCTTCCTCTAATGATGCGCTCGGCGTGATAATGATTACTGACATTGTGATAGCGTCCATTAAAAGCTTATCTTATTTTAAGTAAACATTCCTCCAGCGACGACGGTTGTGTTTAAAGTGGAAACACGAGGGGCTCCGAAAACAGACTTTTGCACGCCGGTTAATCTGGTTTAAATGCAAAATATGAGGATTTTAAACCCTCATAAACCATGTTTACACGGGTAACGCTGCTGCAGCGTGAAGTATCTTGGGTGGCATGGCGGGCGGCGGGTGAAAATCTCAACCTCTATGGGTGGCATTCTGAAAATGAGACCCCGAGTGTGTTTTGCAGTCTCAGTCCATTAGGTTTATGATGCGAGTACGAGGCCATGCCTTAGCAGCGGGCACCGCTCTGTGAGAGAGGCACACGCTGGGCGTTCCCACCGTCCCACGTTCCCTCCATCAGCGTGACTTGGCATGTTCTCTTTCACCGGATGACTTTATCGTAAGAGAGTGCTATCCATCACGGCTTGTCTTTGCCCACTAATGCAATCTCACCAGTTCTAATGCCATCTATCAACCCGCCGTCCTTGGCGGAGCCGACGTGATGCACTCGCAACGATCCTTCCTGACAGCGGCATCGCGGATGCTAAATGGAGACGACACACGGGGTGGGCACAGCTCAGCGGATACACCCGACGCACTCCTCCATTTTGTTTCGAGGTTGACTCGCCTGAGAATGCCACGCTGCGCCAACGAGTAGAGTTTATGACCTGGAATGTGCACGTACACATGGCACTTTCCTGTGGAGGCATCGATCCTGGTATCGCAGATTTGTGTTCAGAGTGTAGGAGGTTGTGTTCGATTATACTCGTTAGTTAGCGTCTGTTAAAGGTCAGACGAGTTGAATTGTTTGCTCGCTCTCGCTCTCCCCCTCCCTCTCTCTCTGGCGCAGAGTTATGGTGATATATAAGAACATAAATCATCATAGGCTCAGTTTACGTCTCTTAAGTTTGGACCATGAAACTGGAAATAAAAACAGATTCATAGATAGAAAACAGATTGTTATCACTCTGTGGTTTAGAGAATGCTTATTTCTGCCTCACCACAGTTATTGGAAGAGGAGAGCAATAATTCATATACGGCACTTCTGAAACAACCTGGAGGCAAGATTAGAAGTATGAGCAAAAGTATTGGGACACCTAGCCGTGCAGTGAAAGGACAGGTCGTTGCCTAGATATTCCAGCGTGAACTGCGAGTGGAATTATTGAAAAGCGAAGCGTTTAGGAACCTGAGCCAGACCACGTAAAGATACAGAGCTGGGTTGCCAAGTGCATAAAAGTCACCCAAGTTCTGCTGACCCCACTGCAGAGTTCCAAACCTCCTCTGGCATTAACATCAGCGCTAAAACTGGGCACAGAGAGCTTCATGCTGCATGGGTTTCCATTATCAAACACAAGAAGGGGTGTAATGAATGTCGCCACTGGACTCTGGAGCAGTGGAAACATTGTTGAGTTCTGACTGTAAAGTTTGGCAGAGGAGGATGTTTTATGCTTTATGGGTTTTTTCAGGGCTCGGACTAGACCCCTTAGTTTCATTGAAGGGAAATCATTTTGGGACAGTGGAACACTTTGGGGAAGGCCCTTTCTGTTCCACAAAGCAAAGTCCATAACGGAATGGTTGGATGAGTTGTGGAGCCATGACCTCAACCAGCTTTTGGGATGATAGAACAGAGTTTTCAGAACGCTCTTCTGTAAGAATCCCCACAGTCACAGTCCAAAATCTTGTAGGTCCCAGAAGAGTGGAAGCTGTTAGAGCTGCAAACGCCATATGAATGCCTGTGTATTTAGAATGGGACGTCCTAAAAGCTCCTGTAGCTCCAATGTAGAGGTGTCCTAATAAATATGGCTGGATAGATGGGTTGCTTTGGCTTGGCACTTTATTCACTGCCTATTGTTCTTGTGTTTTTCTCAGGACTGATTACACCTGGGAGGCTGCCAGGGCACTTTTGGGGGGCCACCCAGGAGTAGTTTTATGTGGGAAAGACCGAGAGATGTAGGCGTGGTTAAAATAGTCCCGTTACGCAGATTATGCATATAGACTATCTTACCACTCCATGCTGCATTTCATAGAGGCACACAAACCATTCTATTAAACCATGATATGTTTTTTCTTCTTTTAGAAGGGAGGCAGGCAACCTTGGAAGGTAATGCAGTTTATCTTTGATGTCACATCTCCTTCTAGCTTCAGATCCATCATGAGAATGAGAGTTAAGGGTCCTAATCCTGCACTGAAATCTGTTGGGTTTAAATCCGATATTTTTCGAGCTCGACTCGCTGCTTTAATGACTCCTCGCCGGCTCATAGCCTTTTGAAGTGAAACTTTAGTGCTAGTCATCTCGATAAGCCTTTCTACAGCTCTGACAGACTGCTAATTTGTCAGCGCCGATGAGTTCTCCGGACTAAGGAGCGGAGATACCGGCAGCGGCGTCTTCATCCTTCATCCTTTGTAGCGTTCAGGTCTGTGGACGGCATTTAAATAACCTGCGGGACGTTCGCTTTCCTAAGAAGCACCTTAAACATTTTTAAAAAGTACAAACGTGTAGCTTTAGCATCCTGTATGTCAGATTAAGTTGGTTCTCAGACTCGGGATTCTGAGATGTAAACTCATCGTGGGAAAGTCGGACCGCTGTGGTGCATGGGTGAGTCTCGCTCTTTGGAAACTCAATTCTAGATCTCGGTTTATTTCAAGAGAGCTGAGGGAAGAGCCGTGGCTCAGACAGACATGGTAAAAGGTGAAACGAACAATGGGTTGTGTTCCGTTACAAGATTGTGCCAGTAAAGAGCAAACGAACATCAAATGACAGAATATTCCTCTGTATGTATGCAGTAATTCATACTTTCCAGGATTTTATCGATAACAACAATTAGACGATACTTTTCCGCGAATATCTCAGGTCTAAGGTATTAAAAAGACGCTGACATGGGCTCTTCGTTTGGTGTCTGTCTTTCTGTCCTAAGGCTCTTTTCATGCAGAATGATTCCGCTAGGGTTTGCTGGGTGTGGTGTTGTGTTGGTACCTTGACCTTGTCGTGGATGGCTGCCCCCTGAAGTTTGTCCTAATCTGATGGTGAAATAAGCGCCGACAGTTTGCAGATCGCCATCTTTTGAGCAGCGTCCCTCTTTTTAAAGCCACACCAGCTCTGTGTGAGCAAGGATGAGCTTCTAATGTCAATAAAAGGAGTGCAGTCCTTCCCTGAAAGTAGCATGCTGATCTTGCTAACGTAGGGTGCTCGTTTTTGTTTATACTCACTTAACGCTGGTTTGTTAACCCAAAGACATAGGTTAGTCCTATAAAAATAAACAAACCGGACAGCTTCCTCGCCTCACGTTCCTTCCATAAACATCCCTCGTTCAACGGAATGACCACAACTAAACGTTAACGCCCATTTTTCCTCCCTCAATCGCTCGACGATTCTCCAGGAACCACGGACGGCGTGTGCGAATCGCTAACATCACGACGGCTCTGGTTTGGAGATGTTTCTTCCACAAATACCCGGCTAGTGCTGAAAAACCAGACAGGTGGAGATCATGGTCTGATGTCTTACCTCATCCTTCCCCCCCACTGACTTTGCCACCTGTCGTGTGTTCTGCTGGGTATGACAACAAACATGGTCATGTTATTTTGGCAATGCGGCCCTGTACCTTCTCTGCTTCCCTCAGGCTTGTATCTCTTTACACACATTATACAGTCATCATTACAGCTGTCGTTTCTGCACCTGGACCTGGAAGGTTCAGGTAAATCATCTCACCTGGACATCTGGAGTATTATGCATGGCAGGATTTCCCCTGCTCGGGTTTGCGGCGATAAATAGGTTGCAATATCTACGGGACGGCCTGCTGAGGGTGTGACCTTTGGAGGTAGAGCCCTGTTCCTTTCAGCTTCTTATGCCGTGCAATCAAGAAAGCTTTGCCCTCTTGCCATCACTGCTGATTGGGTACAGAGGATTTTCGGGAATCCCTGTTGGGCGTAATTAGCGGAGACGTGGCAGCTGGGTCGACCCATTGTGAATGAGGTCAGAGCAGGACCTAAACACCGGGAGCGGAGGATTGTGGGGTGCAGAAACAGCCAGGCAGGGACAATAGTATGAGGCAGTGGGTACCGGCGGGAATGAGTGTGTTTTCGATGCAGTTTTAACGAGTGTTTAGACGGAGATGATGAACAATAAGGAGGCATTTCAGAAGGCACAGCTCTACAGGGAAAACAATAGTAAATGGATAAGGGCCCGGCCATTAATGAGCCTGGTTATGCTCATCGGTCGCTCCGGGGAGAGAATTTTCGCTTCTGAAATGCTTTCCAAAGGATTGGGTTAAATGATGAAGAGGTGCCAGATCTGACCCACATTACAGCTCATCAGTCTTCTATTTAGACCCGTGGATTGCTCGGTTGGTTTGTTGAACGACTGAAATGGGGTCACATTAACTCTCTCCAGTAACACTAATCCTATTTCCTAAGCTGGAAGTGTGAATGTAAATAAATAAAATGACAAATAAAACTGTTTGTTGATGAGGCAAATCAGAAAAGGAAATTCAAATATAAAGTCGGGTAATAAAACAGATTCATAGCCGTGCTCCGGAGTACCTCGGTGCTCGGTAATTCGTTCCAGAAGGCACGCCAAATGCAGAAACGATGAATACCAAGCAAATTTTTTATAAGGAATAATGTAAATAGAATTAATCTATGAATGTTTGTAATGTCGTTGCCCTATGCTGCCCTCTCTGGTCAGAGTTGGCAAATTTAAAAAGTGTTTAGGCTTCTTCAGGTGGGCGGTGGGAGCCAGACGGTGTTTTCTTTTTCCCGTTTGGTTCTTTTCCCTTTTATTTTTAACACACAAAATTAATGGACTAATTAAAACTGACACAAACCCCCAGTAAAGCTTTGTGTTGTGTTTTTGTTGTGTTATTGCTGTGAATTCCTACAAGAATTGAGCTCTAATTGAGGGGGAAATGCGTAAACAAGTTCTCGCTGAACATATCACCCATACACATACAGAAAAAACAAACAAATGAGAAACAATGGCAGGAGATTTAATTATATGAGGAGCTTGTAAAAATGTAAAAAAAAAAGTTCTCCATTAAAGAAGGAGCTTAAATGCACCGAAACAGAAAGCTGTCCACCTCCCACTCCATCATCCGTATTGTTTTATGTCGGCGTCGGGTTTAAATAAATAATCCCAGCGCCTCTTATCGTGTGACGCTCCTGCAGTATCGTTCTCCGGTTTCTCAGGCCTCGTCTTGTCCTCTGTTCTCAGGAAACGCAGTGACAGGAAGCACAAGCCTGTTCATGCCCGTTCAGGCCGAGTCAAAAGCCTGCTGTGGCTCAAACCGGAACTGAAAATAAATAGCCTTTCATTAAGACGTGGTGCAAGGTGAATACGGCTATTGTGTACAGAGTGTGACTCATGTATGAATCTACACCGGCCAGACCTTCCCTCTGGTTTTACTGAGCAGGACAGGAATACGGGATGCAGGTATTTTTTAACAGATGCTGAGTTCTCTATCAACAAATTGCTGCCATGTACCCGTCTGCTTTTAATAAAGTCGAGTTTTATATGTGCTGGCATTCTGGCGTCTGTAGTTTTTCCTATTCAGGTCCGTACAGTTCTTTGTTAGTACGTATTTTGTTGCAGCTTTTACCTCGTCTACGTAGTTCGTACCCTCAAGCCGTTGGCGTGAAGCATGCATGGCATGCAGGAGAGAAAGGCACTAAGCTCCAGATGGTTCTCTTGGGGTTTCAAACCTCTCATATTGGCGATGTTGTGGTCTGAGTGACAAGTTGAAATTACAGGGAGAGTTACTGTAGGAGAAAAGCTGCGGTGATTGGCTACTGTTTTGTAACCCAGCAGCACTGACAGACAAATACACCGAGAGAGAGAGAGAGAGAGAGAGAGAGAGATGAAGCCATTGACAATGAAAACGAACAGGAAAACCTTGGAAAGCTGCCGCAGGCGATATCCTTCAAAACGTTAAACTGGGGGAAGCGTTTCGCCGCTGCTCAGGCGGATTAATGCGAGCATGGGACGGTTTTCGCAGTTGTCAGTGGGTGCGAATGCAGAGGAGACAATTTCGGAATCTGTTAATTCTGCTGTCTGCACTGCCTTCTCACCCAGGAGGACGGTAAAAGAGAGATTTCCTGTACTGTGGCATTTGTTTCGCACCTCGGCAGCGATTTCTCTCTCAACCCAGCGAACGAGAACCAGTCCAGATTCCGAGCATCCTCCACTCCTTTTCTCTTTAAATGAACCAAATCAGATCGTCCCTTGTCTCGTCTTGTAAAATTATTTGTTTATTATTTGTTTTCCACTCCCATCAAATAGATTAAACGGCACATATCCATTATCTCTCAGGTCATGGCTCCGTGTTTGCGCTTTCAAATAAAAGTGAGGCACAACACATGATTAAGCCTCACCAAAGGTGTTTAATGCAGAACATACCATGCACCTCTAACATCATGCCATGCCTGTCGTGGCATCATCGTGCACACCCTCACACAAAGGCTCTGTTTCTATTATTCACACAGTTATATTAGAGTATGATATTTACAGATTAGACTGTAGGAAATTCAGCTTTTAATTACCTTTAATTGAAGGAAATTTAGTCTTAATAAAAAAATACATGCAACAATTCTTGTCTCTCCTTTTCTTTAGGAACAAACTCTTAGAAACAACATTGAACTGTTTTTTTTCTGATTATATTTTACTTTTAAAGCAGTAATCCATGGCCTCCTGTTTCAGTGGGGTATGTATGAGATGACCCAGAGGTCAAATTTCCTTAGTCATTCATCAACATGGACAAGAGAGCACTTATAAAACAAGAAAAAAAAGGTCAGGGAAAATTGACATCTGCAGTAAGGGCAGTGTGACACACTTACCTGGATTAAGTTTATTTTGCCCCCACACAGTGAGGAGGATCACTGTTGGTTCTTACCAAGTCTCCAAAACTACCATCAGGTGCCACCTGCATGCCAACAGATTATTTAGCAGGCATGCCAAGAGCCAAATGTTACTGGGACTTTGACTGGAAATGTTCTATGTTTAGATGAAACCAAGACTGAGCTTTTTGGCATCAAACACTGAAGTGTTAAAAGAAGGATAATACACTAAAAGATCCTGGAGGGTGGAGGGTCTGGGACGTTTGGGGGCTGTTGTTCCTCCTGGTTAGGCCACATGGCATCATGGACAAAAAACTAAAAATGTTTGGGCATTAGATCTTCCAGGAGGAAACGATCCAAAACATGGTTTAGTGACACAAAATCAAAAAAGAGGAAAGTGTAAAGTTAAAGTTCAGTTAAAGGTTGGATTTTCCCAGATCTTTTAAATCTTCTTACTCATCTTTACCCCAGTTGTTGAGGCAACTGTCTCTGAAATCGTTTTTTAAATCTCAGATTATCCTAAAGAGCTGAGCTGGAGAGCCGAAGCTGATGTCCGCACCAGCCATTTTATGGCTGGAGGTGGACGCTTTCTGGACAGACTCTGGACAGCAGCAGAATTTCATGCGCTGTGAATCAACACCAATTGTCTCTAAAGACAGATCGCTGACTCCGTGCTCCTCCTCTTCATTATCGCATGTCGGTGGCACAGACTCCGCTGGCATTTAAAGGGGTGTTTTGAAATATTTTTTATGGGAATGCTATCCCAGGACCGTCCCAGGCTGCTCCTTCTCCTTATCTTCCACCTCCACATGTCTTTCTATCCGTAAAGCAGCTCTGGTCCACACCGAGTCCGGGACCCGTGAATGTCCTCCTGGTACTGGTGTGTGCCAAACCCACAAATCTGCCAGCAATAAAGCGCTTTCTTCGTAAAGCGTGTGTATGATAAACACGGGATTAGAAGATTCTTCCAGACACTATAATTACTTCTCCACATGCTTGCGCCATTTCTGAGAAGCGGCACGGAGTACAAAGGCGTCGCCGCTTCTCAAAACCTGGGAGAAACGAGGAAGGTGCCGGGAAATTATGGCTGTTCTTAGGTGCTGGATCGGAGCACCATGTCCGTGCTCGGCTTGGCTCCGTTTGGGTTGTGTGTTTCTGACCGGACTCGTATTACAGCTCGAGAGAAACACTTTGGGGTTTGTGACCTTTGAGGTCTCTACACTGTGCCGGCGCTCTTTGCAGAACCAAAAGATTTTCGCTTTTTAGAAATACGTGGCTTGAAAGCAGAGCTGGCGCTTGGAATGAGGGCACTCAGTGGACTATGTGCTAAATTTGGCCTCATGTGTGCGTTAGATGGCCCTTTGTTTGACCATGCATCAAAATGGAATCATTCTGGCCTGTGCGCTTAACGAGCCACAAACAAAGCGAGCTCTATAGAATCCGCTAATGCTCATTTTGAGATTTTGAGGCACTATACTCATTACCGTCCTTTATCACAACAATCTGGTGTAACGCTCATTTTGCAGCGCTCCTACACAAGCACACAGTTTTACTCCTAATGCATGTAGTAGCAGTGCAGTACTACTATTGACCAGCAGGATCAGGGTTCAAGTCCCAGCTCTCACCCTACAACCGTCTGGATTGTGATTGTATACAAGTGGCTCCGTGGTTGGTTATAGCTCTGAATTACTAATTGGAAGGTTGTTGTTTTAAATCCCGGCTCCCGCTGTTGGACTTTTAAGCAGGAATCTTAAACCCTAACTGCATTATGGGGTCTACAGAGCAGCGCTGTTACGTGGTATGTATGAAAATAGATGTCAAGTTAGGCTAAGATTCAGCACGGTGGTCAGTCCAACGCAATTTTGGGTGATTTATTCGCAATAATTAATTCAAGCTCGTGTATAATGACGGTATCTTCCACACCACGTGCGATTTTTTTTTTTTTTTTTTTTTTTTCTTTTTTGGATGGCCAAAATGTTGTTTTATTCACAATTTTCGCCAACCAAAGCATCTTCTGTATTTTCATGTGACACAAGACTGAACATCTCCTCGGAACCACAGAGCCGTTTTACTTACTAATAAAATGTGCAGGACGATGTTAATAAAATAATAGCAGTTTTACTAATAACTAATATTAAATGATATTTGAGTATAAGATTAAGCATGATGAGTAATTATAGACCTCCTAAATGTAATGTTGTATGAGACGCTGGAACTCTCCATGTTCCTTTCTTTCTGTTTTTTCTTTCCAAAATCAGACATCTGGACATGGACACCTTTTTTAACTTACAGAAGACGTTTTGTTCACTTTCTGCATTGTCTATCACTGCAAAAAATATTTAACCAGGTTGCACAATTTCATAAAAAGTGCAGGGTTAGTAATTAGATCATTTCTGAATCTGATCAAACTCTCATAGACACACAAAACACTTCATAAAGCTTAACATTCTTCCTTAACATTTATAAAACAAAGCTTAAAATAATCTGGACTAATCGATACCATGCATCCTTTTTCCTTTCCAACGGACTTGGGTTCCATTCTTGGAGTGTTGTGTCTTGTACTATATTTAGTTTATTGATGATTATTGATTACGTAGGGTATTTTATGTCTTAAGAATCCTCTTTGACCCTGGTGAAATCTGTGTACGCTGCGTTTATTCGGAGAGCTTGGCCTTTTTTATGTTTGTTTTTGTAAAACCACATGAGAAAATACTTCTAAACATTAAAACTTTAGCATGCGGTTCCTTTCGAGTGCGGAGCTTCGTGTGCAAGAGAGACTATCATGCCTTCCTTGTTCTTTTTATGGCTGGAGGGATTTTTAAAATCTTTGTGGCTTCGTTTATTTTTCTGACGCACATTTTCTGACCCATAGAGGAGCAGTTTTTATGTTTGGTGTATCTTATCTCACCCTAACACCCTAACCTATCATCTTCCACTTTATATTCTTTTAGGATGACCACGGTTCGTAGATAAAGCCTGCAAAAGTGTGGTTTTGTGTGCGAGAGGGCTTTGGGTATTCAGGAGCGGAATAACGTCGAGGCGTCTTAAAAACGATCCGCCCCTCCATTTAAAGCCCGGTTGGAATTATCGTCTCGCAGAAAGTGCATCTTAATTGAAAAAAGAGGTGCCCGGATGTCAAAATGACGAACCATTCGGCGGGTTTGCATCGCGTGTTGTGGCGAAATGTGCAATTTTCCTCCCACTCAGTATGAATGTGGATCGTTTAAAGATCTGAAAGGAGCTCATGTTTTCTTCAGGCTGGCAAAAGACGAAGCGGAGCCTAAGCACGGCTGTGAATGCTTCATTATTCGACTTATTTCCCATTTCCTTATGTTCAGAGAGTCCTTGTTTCAGTAGAGCTCTGGATACTCTGTGTGTTTTCAGTGGGCATTCTGGATTCATCCCAGTTGCCCCTAAAACATGCCAGTAGGCAGATTGGCTGCTGAATTGGCCCTCGGGGTGAAGTGTGATGCCCAGCTGTAGACTGGCGCTCCATAAAGGCTGATAAATTTTCCTGAGGATGATTAAATCCGTTTTGAATACGCAGATTCCCTTTATTTGGTCTTGTCGATGCTCTGTTAATGGTCGAGTGTGATTGCTGTGTGTCGAGTCGTAGAGGCCGGTTGAGTGTTTTGATGTTTTGGTACAGCCGATCTCCTCTGGAGAGATGCCCGTTGAGAAAAATAATCAGAATACAATAGATTTGTTGATGTGATGCAGCTCCAGCCTCGGTGTGACCTTGATGCTGAGTTTCCACTCCTCGTGCTGATCTCTACAATCTCTTTCTTGGAATGTGGCACTCCATGGAATAGTTACTGCAGAATACAAATTAGTGTGAGTGTGTGTGTGAGTGTGTGTGTGTGTGTGTGTGTTGGAATGCTTGATACATGTGTACGTGATGAGCTCAGAGGCAGCCGTACAAGTACCGACATGTGGTCCACAGTTGTCGCCGATACCGAAACAGTGGCTTCTTGGCCTTGACTTCTTCTCTGACTGAATCCGCTTTGTTTAGGTCTTCATTTCAGGCTTTTCAAAGTGCATAAACGCTGCAGTCCGACTTTACTTTTCTTGTGGCCACTCTGACCTACCGACACTACAAAAGTCAGGATGGTTTCAGAGGGATTAAATGTTTTTGTCACGTGTGTGAGATTTAAATCTTAAAAGTTAAGTGTTTCCTTGTGGATAGGACGGTGTAACATTAACGTAGCTATACAGATCAGCAAATCGGTGTCTGAGCCCGTAGAACCAGGGGTCCCAACCTGGGTGGCGTGTCCCCCGAAAAATCATAGGGGATACGCAAGGCTGTTCTGCAGATCTGTATATATCTGTATATAAATTAACTTGAAATTTCATGCAAAAAAGGAAAAAAATCGCCCTAAATCTTTACGCCACAAGCCTTCCCCAGGGTTCCACGGGCTCTGCAGTGTGTATCTATGGCAGAGTGTGACGTTTTGAGTGTTACAGCCGATGATGCCATAGCTACGCAGCAGGTAATCAGAGACGTGCAAAAACGTTTCACTTATGTCCAACTCAGTGTTGCTTTTTGTGATTGTGAACAGAAATGTGATTGTGTGTCCAAACAGTCCTGACCACCCAAGGTATCATTTTGGCCTTGTTACAGCACAAATGACCCCGGCATTAACTCCCACAATTTATTGACCAGACGAAGCCTGGTCTGAAGATCGAGCCATAATTACACCTCCTTCCACACCGCGAGATGGGTCTGACTCAAATCAGGACCTGAAACGAGCCAATTTTGGTGAGCTGCGTCCACGGGCACGGGATGGCACGCAGAGGGTTTGATTGCTTGGCGTCTGTATCTGTTTGACTTCTCGTTAATGCAAATATCAAATCAGAAAATTACACGGCAGAAACTCGAGACATGATCGAGACGAGCTGCTGAATCAAACGGAGCATCAGTACGTGGCATTTCAGAAACTGCTGATCTACTGGGATCTTCACACATAGCGCCACCTATAGGGTTTACAGAGAACGGTCTGAAAAAGAGAAAACATCCAGTGAGGGCAGTTCTCTGAGTGAAAATGTCACATGGATGCCAGAGGTTAGAGAATGGCCGGTCTGGTTCAAGCTGATAAAAAGGCAACAGGGAACCTTGAAGCAGATGGGCTGCAGCAGCAGCAGACCACACCGGGTGCCACTCCTGTGTGCTAAGGCACACCAAAATTGTGCAATAAAAGACTGGAACGTTGCCTTTTCTGACGAGTCTCGATTTCTGCTGCAACATAAAAGCATGGATCCATCCTGCCTGGTCTTGGCACACGTTAAGCCCCTTAATACCAACTGGGCATCGTTCAGCCTACCTGAGTGTTGTTGCTGACCGTGTGCACCCCCTTATGCCCACTCTCTTCTGATGCCTACTTCCATGCAAACAATGCCCTATGGATTTGGACCGTCGTTTGACAGCAGTAAGTAAAACCTGCTCATGAATCATCGTTCTGAAAAGCTCCGGTGATGCAGCTCTGGCAAATCCAGGGCGACTTCTCGCTCAGCCACAACATTGCCATCTTGAGTGCGCTTCTAGTAGACAGCTCATTAAATTCAGACACCCATCTGCTATGCAAATGTCCTCAAATGTGCATCCACAAGCACGGCCTCCTAATTGAATACACACAACTCCATGGCAACATGGCATCTGATAAACCCACTTCAGCCGTTACTTGACTTGATTGTGGAAGCCGCCGTGAGTGGTTCGATGATTGCTGTTTGCAAGAGCATGGGTTCTACTCGTGTAGGCCATCGCTCCACTCAGACTTCAGATGTCTTCAAATCGGGCCTGTGTAAAACAAAACCTGAAAAAATCTCCATCCCTACCGATCCGTGTTATGACTTCTGCATCCTCTTACTAAGCTAATGACGTGTTTAGATGTAACATTATTAGCACGGCTAACTGAAGTTATTTTTGCACTCGTAATGACGACCTTAAGCGTGTAAAATATAATTTCTGTCCTTGCATTCGGAGAGGCAAGTTCCGCAATAATAACCGCAAGGACTTCTTCTTCTTTTTGGAATAATCCACTTAGATTCCTCTTAGTTTTAAGTATTAGTATTAAATATGGCTGCTTTTTGGGCAAACACCGGAAGATGCACAGAGGTCTGTGCACAGAGGCGACGTAGAGCCAGCTTTCTTCAACAAGGAGGTGGTTTGGTTCATCACATCACTCAAGTCAGGCCAAAAAAGCCTTTTAAAATCATTTTGAATCGAATACTTTTCAAATCTTTTGAAGCAAGGCCAGGTTTTTTGAGAAAGTGTTTTTTTTTGGGTAGAATATTCGATGGGAGGGGTGGCAGTTTGTAAAAACGCTTTTCTACCAACATGCCACTCTTACGCAAGCAATTAACGCCAACTTAAAACCGTATCAGGCTTCTCTGTATTGACTGTTTAAATGACCACAGTTTATAATTTGTTGTTTCCTGTCCATTCCCTGTTCATGGGAATTTCAATTTTAGTAATTATTGGAGTATATTGCGTTCATTTTCTACCCTTCCTCAACTTATCTTGTTCACAACTCTGACTTCCGTCTCGTCGTTTGATTGTTTTGTTTGTTTAGCAAAACTGCTCGTTCTTTTCTTTTAAATGAAGCTGGACGTAGCTCCGTACGAACACCTGTCCACATCCAACTATTATTGCTTAAGCAGATTCAGTACAATAGGGCTCTGTGCAATCGAAGTGATTCATATCAGGTCAGGCAGGTTATGCAACCCCGGTTCGTGGAGGAGGAGGAGGAGGAGGATGATGATGCAGGAACTGGCAAAACAGGCTGCATGTAGTGAGATATTTTCAGGCATATCAGGTGGACCTGAACATCACACCTAAACAACATCTGTACTGTGATTGGTATTAAGAGCTGAAGGAAGGAAGCGGGATCAGAGGGCTGCTTTTGCTGCAGCAGCAGCCTGAGTTTGGTGGTTGTTTTTTCTTTGTGATTCTTATTAGCTCTGGGCTGGGCCTGAAACGTGAAGGTTGGGTGGTACAGTTACAGAACCATGTGATCTTTGCGTTTGTATTTATGCTTCTTCATTACAGTGGAACCTCAGAATATGAACTTCAGAAGGCCGTTCCCACTCCGATGTGTTCTAATCAGTTTCCCCGTACAAACTAATGTTAGTAGGATTAACCCGTTCCCGTCCCCCAAGTCATTGTTTTTTACACCTATATTTGTATTTAATTAATGATTAAAAAACCTCAATAAAGTAAAGAAATATAAAGCAATAATAATAATTAATAAAAACATGAATTAAGCAAAGTACAGACTGATAATAATAATAATATACGTAATATGCCTACGAATGCACCCTAGTTCCTTGTGTTTTGGGTTTTATAATGATTGGCATACCGTATCGGTGCATTATCGCCATACGTGCATCGTCTTAGGAAGGTCGCACCATCGAGTGTTTTATTTAAGGTGCAAATCAAAACAAAACCTAACGTTCAGTCTCCAAATTGTTTAAGTGAAGAAGCGTTAAAATTTGGCATTTCCACTGAAGCCCTTTACTTTTTCTCAGCCTTTCTGTGGAATTAAAGCTGGTCACTTTTTATTAGGAACGGCGTTGGACGAAGCACAAAACTGTTTACTTGAGTTGAAGCAGAGATACCCGTGGTAAAACATTACTCCATTAAAAGTAAAAGTCCTCTCTTTGAGCTCCATTTGAGTGAAAGTACTTTGAGTAAAAAAGTATTTGCTGTCAATTGTACTTAAGCATCGAAAGTAAAAGCAACACGATCTATTATTGGTTTCGTGTCAGGACTCTTGCTTAACCAAATAGGGTTAGGTGGAAAGACTGTCAGAATGTCACTAATTTACTGGCGTGCTTGTGTTGTTTTTTATACGTTACACTTTTATGCACAAATAAGACAAAAGGATTTCAATAAAAACTCAGCCGAAATGGGAATACTTATAAAGTAACGATGCAGGAAAGGACGATGGATTAGAGGATGAAGATAAGATAGATGTGGATTCAACCCCGTCACATCAGCACGCATCAGGAACTCGCAACTATCATGTCCAACTGCTCCATCAGCCGATCGATGGGTGGTCAGGAGCGTCCCCGTGGTGCCCCATGTTTAATGCTGGACAGGCTGGAATCGGATGGGCAGCAATCAGCGATTATGTACCTGATTGGTCGCTGATTGAAACCGCAAGGTCGGTACTGAGTAACTGCAGCCACATCTGTCTTGTCGAGAAAGCATTTTCTTCCTTGAGACGTGAAATGGAAAGTAACGTGACCCGTTCGGCCAATCGCATTTTTCTATACAGTCTCAGAACTAGATTGCTTTTTACGTGGCACGGTCCCCGCACTCTCGACCCCCATTTCAAGGTGGGCCAGAGATTGGTTACTGGGAGCACAACCCGGCTAAAATAAACTCTTTTCACACAGTAACAACCTCCCAGTCCAAATTGAGTCGGGACCAAAACAGAAGTGCAATCTCTGAGGCGCGGATATAACACGACTGTAATCATAAAACTAAAGATTGGATTGAAATGTCCTGTTTTTGGAGGGGGCTTAGATGAAACCTTGTGAAGTACAGAAATAGCAATGAAGTAACGCTTCCTAAATCTACTCGTACCAAGAACTATAAGTTAGGATTGGAGAGACGTTGCGTCTGGTCAAGTCTGAGCCGAGTGAGTCTGCAAGCTGCTTGTTTGGGATTCTGTAAAAAATATTAATTAAGGCTGAAGCAATGGATGGTTTGGATTTCTGTTGTCCGTCATGCTTGTTAGAGCTGATTGAGAGGTTTACGTATGAAACTTTAATAACATGTCATACAATCTTTTCACGTTTGTGTGTTTTGGAGGTAACAAACTGGTTCCTCTGTACGTGGAAACAAACAGACGAGAGACACGTTGGGACTTGCTCTGTGCTTCATTGTGGAAGACTGTCCTTAGGGCATGGAACTGCTCCCTTTCTGAATTCCCAACCAGTCTGGCAGCTTCGACTTGCAACGACACAGCTCTTACTCGTTCGCGGAGCTTTCTCACGCTGCTGCATTTTCCAAAAACGTAACGGTAACGTCCAGAAAGTGGACCTGCCATCGACTCCGGCCGTCTTTTGGCCTTTCCGGTTCGGGTCTCTATCATGTTGTGTTTTTGCTCATGCGTTCTGCGTCTCACTTTTTGGTGTAATCAGAGCCGCTCTGACAGAGAGAGAGAGAGAAACGTGTGCAGGAGTTTAATGCAGCTATCGATCCAGCCCAGATGGAGGCCACACCTAGTGGGTGGCTGCAGGGTTGTCTGACTGAGAGCAGAGACAGGTGTTGGTTCAATAACTGTCGTCCCATCTCACTGATCTTAAAGCTTTTAATCAGCTCTGCCAGGGAGCTTGTCAATCCTGTCAAACAATGAACGATCCGCAGCCAGGCAGAGTGAGCGAGACAGAGAGTGAGTGGGAGAAAAGCGATGGAACTGCATCTATTAATAAAGTTCCAGAAGCTTTTGTGGAGCTAAAGGGTTTGGGAGCTAGAAACGTGCAGATTCTGGGAGCATGTTTCTAAAATGGTGATCTTTCTTTGTTTCACCAATTAGTTTTGTTAGTACAGCATGCTGCAGCGTAGTAGTTACTAATCCGCAGAAAATTACATGCTCTGCAACTCTGAAAACTGGATCCGAAACTGTAATTTGCTCTCATTCTTTTGTTGTTGACTCCACACGTCGTCACGTTGCTTCAAAAGGCTCCTGAATACCTGAAACATTTGTAATGACATGGATGTGTCCAACAAATCCTCAGCAGTAACAAGCTGCTGTCCTTGGGCACCGTGTAACGTCCCGCTTTTTGACCTGTAAAATGACCGGAATGGACGTAGTCACATAATCTTTTTAGGCTACTCCAATGTAAATATAAAGGGCATTTTCATGGGCAAACAGCGTGCGAACCATATGTGAATGCGGCAGAGTCTGTTGAGTGATTGTAAGGAGCTATAGTTTTGTTATACAGCATTAGGAGCACATTTGATCAGCCAGATGAACCAGAGACTCGAGGAGTGAATGTGAAGCAGATTATATAGGTGTAGGTTACAGAGAACATACTACTTACAGTAGGACAGGTTCGACTTACGAACACCATTTACAGCTTGGAACAAGTAAGTCGTCCTAATGTGAGCTAATGTTTCTGCTCTTAAACTCCTACACTGCACTATAATGCAAAAAGGTGATGATAAAATGCTCCCAGTACACAAATAAGCGAAATACAGTCTTTTCACATCGAATCTGATTCTTTCAGACTAAAAAACACACATCAAGGTTTGAAAAAGAATACATGTGCATTAACGCTGTCCTTCACACCGAGTCCGAAACTGACGGACCGAGACACTGCGTAAAATGTTCTGCATTGTTAAAATCAGGCTGGCCAATCAGAGCCCGGTCGCCGGGCAGAACAGCTCATCAGGAGCTTATAGGACGAGCAACAGGCTGCCTCTAAAACATGGATATTAATGAAAAGATCTGGTGGAATAGAACTGAAAGGCTGGAGAATGATGGAGATAAAGCTCACAGGGACTGGATGGAAGCGTCTGATTATTTATCTAAGAAAAAACACAAACTATAAAAAGCTTCCTGCGCTCATCTTCAATTGTGTCTTTGTGGTTTTTTTAATTGATGATGTGAAAAAGACACTGCAAAATCTCCAACACATTAAGAGAAGAGAAATTAAAGAAGCAAAATTTAGACAGAGAGTTTAGACAAAAAAACAGGGTATTTGGTGTGAAGGTAACACTAGGTTAAAAATCGCATCCATTTTGTACGTGCAGAAAAGTCTTGGTGTGAAAAAGCCTTAACGCAGGAATCTGTAATGATGATTATTATTAAGTAAAAAAGGGTAATTGGAGCTCAGTATTAGGATTTATTCTCATTTCTGAGACCTGGGTTGTTAAAGCTTCGTACTGAGGGACGTTAAACGGCGCGTGGCTGTACAGATTTATCTCTTCTGGACTTTTGTGTTCAGTTCGAGGGAAGGCGTCTCTTAATTTGTCATCGTTCCGAGCCGTGCTGTTGCCAGGCCTCGTGTCTTATTTGGCCTTTGCTGTTACAGACCGGGGGGAAGTGAGGGGGCGGTCGTGATGCAATTCAGGCGAGATATTGAGTGACAGCAATTTCCATCCCAGAAAATAGAGCCCCTGCAAACTCTCTGCAACTCTCTTTCCTGCTCATTGCTCTCTGATCTATAGTAATACCCTCTAATGGTTTGTCAGGCACACACAGAGTGCAGAGAAATTGCCTCCAACTTAGTAATAATCGGCACACGGGGGTCAATTCTTTAGCGCCGTTTCCAGTCCCCTTATCTTCGCTCAGGCTTTCTCTAGCGTTTTCATTTCTTCATTCTCTCCTTTCTGCTTCTGTACCTTCTAAATTTAGTGCTTGCACTGATGTGTACTGTGTACTACGTTGATTAATAACCTGCTCCTGCTTCCTGAGTGGGCTCTGGACAGGAAGAACCGATGCAGGTCTGCTGTATTTCAGACTTTCAACACCACTGTGTAATCCCACAGACCCTGTTCTGCTTTTTCAGCCCACCCACCTCAGAACAGCGGTCCAGCTGTGCGGTACAGTCCTGAGGAACTCCTGATTACTGCCTCCTCCTCCTCCAGACCTTTCTTGACCAGGACCTGAACTCAGCCAGGTTTCTGAGCCTTCCTTTGAACGTGAATTGTTTATTTATCAATTCATCTATCGGACTTTGGAGAGACGTTCTAAGAGCATAGCCTGGGTTTACCTCGTTCTCGAACTCATGCATCTTTCAGTCCAGCCGATTCGCCTGGTGCATTCTGTGCAACTGTTTCAGCGTTCGAATATTAAAAGTTTATGAATTCAATCATGCCGGCTCTTAAAGCGTTTTCTCACTTGTACCGGAGGCTGTTTGCCTTCCAGGTTTATTTTTAACTTGAGAAAATTTTACTGAACAAGACTGATTGATTATTTTCTTTTCTAGGTATACATTATAACCCTGCCTTTCCTGCGTTTAAATGCACTTAATAATCCAATAACTGCATCGGATCAACACATTCACATGCATGAGTAATCCGATCATTGGAAAGCTTCTGGTTTACACGACTAGATAAACACAATAATCGGATTTCTATGTCGTAACTTGACAATAATTTCACAGAAATCTCTCCATTTTTATGAGGAATATTCAAATTCTTCATTTCCTTAAGCATGTAATGCATTTCACTCCAGGGTTGCCAGATCCCACAAGAGAAACAAGCAACCAGCTCTATGGAAACAAGCCTGGAAGCAATGAATTGGCCCGAGTCAGACCCTGCTGCAGCCTCTATGATTTATTGAACCTGTTGTTGCACTGGAACGATAAACGGCTGATGTCTTGCACGCAGCAATGATGGTGTGGTACTGAGGGGGCGCGTTTGTTATCGGAATCAATGTTTAGGAGTAAAACAGGTCGATTTGTACAGGTTATCATCTGGGTTACATTCTGTGAAACAGGATGCTGTTTTTTTATTTTAAGCAACGATATTAATTAAAACACAATATGAAAGCATTTAGTACAGCACTGTAGTGCATCATGCAGTCATTCTTCTCTGTGGAGCTGAAAAAGACAAAGAAAGCAGAACATTAATGTGTTGTTTTCTACTTTTTAACACTGCAATTCTCTTTTCTGCCAGCAGGTGCCCTAAGGGTTTGCTCATACTAGTTTTCTGTCATTCAGATGTCAGTTAGTTTGGTTGTTAAAGTGAACCTGTACTGATTAATGCCGGTGCATTTTCAGCATCCACTTCATTTTGAAGCCTTAATATAAATATTGTGTAAATCTGGCAAGCTTTAACCCAAAACAGTTTATTTGTTCATTAAAAAAAGTTATAATGCATCAATCTGTTTGACATTTTCCCGGGTTGCTATACGCGTATCAGTTTTTGGATAACCGTGATGGACTAGCACTGGATATGGGGATTTTCCACGATTTGCATCCGTGCTGAGCTCTACTTTGTGTTAGGCTCTGTGCTCGCTGGCATGCAGATTTTTTTATAGGAGGGCACGCGCCGATCGGTGGTGCCGCGTTTAGATTGGACTTCCCCAAACTTTTGAAGTGTGACCTTCAGCGACAGAGCGCCGGGTAGAGGAACAGAAAACAGAGATGCATTTTGTGATGCGAGGTGATGTTCTGGACGTGATGGATCTGTATGACTGGAGCGATTCAGGCGTGTGTGTGTGTGTGTGTGTGTGTGTGTGTGTGTGTTTAGAGTGAGGGAGGATGGAGTCAGGGGTTTGCAGCAGTCTGTGTTTGCACGGCTATGGGAAAGAGTGAGATGGAATATGGGGCTCATTGCGGTTTGGCGTCTGGAGGGAGGGAGAGGGGCTGGAGGCGAGGGCGTACAGTGGAGCGTTTTTTGAGTAGTGAAATGGAGTGAGTGTGTCTCGGTGTGGTTTCGCATCCGTGCTCGTGAGTGTGTGTTGTGTGTTTGAGCGGTGGAGGGGGGAGGGATTTAAAGGCAGCTGTGTAGCACATGCATTAGTGAGCGATGGGGTAGTGGAGCTGTGGTCAGCATTCCGATGCCTGTGGAACATGGAACGCTCCCAAGTCTTACTGGCAGAAACCGTTGTGGTCGTGGTTAAGGAAATGGCACAGATTGGTTCTCTCAGTTTTGCCTCGAAACATGATGTGATCCTTTCTGTGCTTTTCTTCTCAGTCATCACGTGCTGCGTATGAAACATGAGTCCGCGACTGCGTTTGCGTACGGAAAAACATCAGAAATTGGAGTTAGAACATCACCGGAGCGCTTTCTAAAACCACTTTTACTCTCCCATAACCGTCAGGTACTTCGGTCAATGCTCTACAGGCAGTACGATCTGAAATTCAATTAACGTTAAAGATTTAAAGTAGTCTTGGATGTTACTGCGTGCGTCCTCCACACCGAGTCCGAAACTGACCGACAGAGACGCTGCATAAAATGTTTAATCGGAGCCTGTTCTAATTCCTGCGTTATTAAAATCAGGCTGACCAATCAGAGCTCGGTCGCCGGGCAGAACAGCTCATCAAGAGCTTATAGGACGAGTGACAGGCTGCCCCTAAAAACATGGATATTAAAGGAAAGATCTGGTGGAATAGAACCGAAAGGCTGGAGAATGATGGAGATAAAGCTCACAGGGACTGGATGGAAGTGTCTGATTATTTATCTAAGAAAAACCACAAACTATAAAAAGCTTCCTGCGCTCATCTGCACTCGGGTCTTTATTTTCTTTCCTAGTTTCTTTAGGCTGACGATGTGAAAAAGACAAGTTACACATTAAGAGATGGGAAATTAATGAAAGCAAACTATTTTTCAGAGGGTTTAGACGAGAAATGGGACGCACTTGGTGTGAAGGTCCCACTACGTTAAAAATCATGCGAAAAAAACATACTCTGTGTGAATGGGCCTTCAGAAATCTGATAAAGACAGCTGAAGTTGATCTCAGTAATCAGATTACTCAGTGCATGTATACTGGAGTCCCGACACGGTTGCCAGGTCCGCTTATTCTAAAAACTTGGCTTTATTTGGGCTTATCGTCCATTGCCCTATGGATTTTTTCTCACAATATCTGGCAACCACGGAACTAAAGGCGTTGAAGCACTTTGGTGGAAATGCAGTATATGCTGACACTGTATACTTTCATTATTAAAGTTTGAAGTTCACATCCCATCTTTCTGTGAGATTATCGGCTGATTGCAAAGTAGAAATCCGATCTGATTACTCAAGGGCGTGTAAACTTGAATCTGATTTTCTGCAGTATAGAAACGCATCCAGTGTCGTTTTAAGCCTCAGTTTTTTTTTCTCCACAGTGCAACAGTTTAGCAGAATACGCAGAAAGTTGCATATTTCTATGAAACTGTTCTTACACCGAACATAATGTGTGCGATACACACGGGTCCGACACTCCTACCAATTTTTCTAGTTTTACTGTTATAAACTGCAGTTGGACGAAATTTACTTGAACTCATTCGTTCCAGGGTGGCGCGGTTCTTATCGCTGTCGCTTCATGCATTTCACGTCTCTCTGCACGGGCAGCGCCGCCGTGCCATCGTGAGATCTCATCTCACCATCACGCCGCTCGCCCCTGCTGAACATCACCGAATGCAAAGTAACCTTATATGGCGCCGTGACTGCAAATTCGAAGCAGACGGCGGCCCTTCCCGCTGGTGGAGGAGAATCCTTTGGGGCGGGGGAGGAGGGGCGGTTGTGGTTTGGGTGATGTTGGGTGAAATGGAGTCTGTTCTTTTTTTACTGTTGTTTTAAACGTAGTTTGCGTGTGATGGATGCGAGACGTGGGTATGACAGACATTACAAATAAGTTTTATATCCTGGCTTACTGCATAAGGATTTCGAAATCAGCAGGATTAATTAATAAATAAAAATACTGAAAAATTCAACAAGTGCAATTAAGGAATATTGGGACTACATTCAGTACTGTGCAAAAGTCTTAGGCCACCGTTAGATAGTTGTTTTAACAAAGGTTTAATGATTGTATATAATTATTTCCCATTCTCTGTATTAGTAATAGTGTGTGCAGTATTAAAAAATGAAAAATAAGCAAAAACAGCTTCTGTAAGCTACAGTGGAGAGTATTTACAGTAAACAGAACACACTCGTTTCAGAAAAAGGCAGATTTCTAACAGCGATTGTCGTTTCGGTCCTGGTGAGTCCGTTTGCTGATTTATTGGAGACTCGTTGCTCTTTCTTGGACTGGTTTGATTTGTTTTCTGAGCGATAAGCGACGTTTCTGGGAGCACAGTCAGAGCACCTGCCAGCATCTCACTGTTTGATTTCTGTTTGCTGGTTTTGTTATTTTTCTCAGCAATTATGAGAATTTAAAGATTTGACTATTTAACGATAAGACCATTTGAAAAAGTCTTTCCGTATTTCAGAGTGAATGAGCCGAGTTCCGACCAGGGAGAGCTAAATTAATGAGGACGTAGAAAAACATTTCCACAATATAAAAAACCTTTGGCGCATTTCATATACCTTAAATAATACAGACATTTCAGCATGTTTTAACCAAGCAACACAATCCAAATCCAGAATTATTTGCCACCACGTGCTCTAGAGCTTGCTTAGCGCTGATACACACTCCTATAGAGATTCAAAGTACTAGGAGTTACTTTTTTGTACTCCACATAGAAAAAAAGCCTTTGACCATAAAAACAACCCTTTAAAATTGGTTGAGAAATGTAGCTTGTTGTGCTTCTTACCCAGAAAAATGCAGATCCTTGGTTTATTTGTATTTGTTTACAGTCCATTCTTGCCTGGACCAATATGGCGGATGTGTTGACGTATCGCATATATTTTTGACACTACTTCGTACTAGTTCCGATTATTTTGTCCAGCACTGACTCTGGTTCTAAGTTGATTGGCTTTATGTGAATTGTAGAGACGATGACTGACTACAAATCAAAATATACAAGGGTTTTTGTTATGAACGATGTTATATTGGGTTTATCATCCGGGTTGCACCAGATAGGTGTGTGCTTACATGGTGCAAAGGTGTGTTTGCAGAAATGACTGTATTGTTTCCGAAAAAGCCCGATTTGCTAACTCGTCGTATCGGTCCTGGTGTCGTTGCTTTTCCATGGACTGGTTTGATTCGTTTTCTGAGCGATAATCCGGGTCTCTGGGAGCGCAGTCGGAGCACTCGACATGTTAAATGTGGTTTAATTACGCAAATAGTGATAATGGAAGCATTTTGGCACATGAATCCCTTGTGTGCTTTGACGGGTCACATGCCAAGGCTTTGTGTTCCTTACACACACAGGTTCATTTCCTGGTGCCCGGGCCAGATGCTGTGTGAATTCCCACTCGGATATGTTAATAATTCGGAGGTAACAAGGGGCCTCGCAGTGCAAAGCGCCGCACTACAAACACACACACACACACACACCAGTATCACATCACTCCAGCTGTCCTGCTTTCTGTCAACTACAATTAACCATGCTCTTTTATGTACCCCTCTGACTTTCATGTTTTTTCCTTCGGCCAGCTTTTAAAAATGCATGCGTTGCTGAGGCGAGAGGTCATCATGGGGCTCGTCTGTCAGAAGGACACACAGTGGGGGGATTCTCGGAGAATCTCTGAAGAGCCTCGCATTAAATATTGAATTTCTTCCTATTCATTTTTGTTTTCAAATCAGCCCTCTCCGGGGTGGGAGGCGCAGAACGGTTTCTGTGGGTCTCGGGCTTAGGGGGTAAAGTCGTAGAGGAGATATAGGATCAAAACAAGCACTGTTTTTGTATTTTGTTCACTTAGGGTTAGTACATTTCACGCCAAGAGGTGTTGTACTAGATATTACGTAAATAAACTCTGTTTAGTTCAGCTTTGTGCTCCAAAGGACGGCGCTCGCTTATGTTTAGGGTTACAGGTTAAGAAAGTGTGTTCCGTGCAAAAAAAAGGCCTGCTTCTTTCGTGTTCCATGTGCAAAAACGTTTAACAAACACAGGGACTGCTGTGTGAAGCTTAGATAAATGAACCACCAAGGGCCTGCAGTTCCCTGTCAGTTGCAGGTAGAACTCAAATGCTAGGAATACAGATGTGCTGAAAAACAGGCGACTCGGATTGTACACCGTGACTGTGTTTCAGCTGTTTTTATCTTTTCAGTGAACTACCGTGGCATATAATCGTATCGTGACCCATGTATCGTGATGCGTATCGTATGGTGAAGTCCTTTCCAACACCCAGCCCTAGATGCTAGAGTGGTAGTTTGGTTGATAAAAGACGAGCCCCTTGATTTTTTCTGTCACAACCAAAAGAGCCTCGAAGAAACGAGACACACTGACGATACACTCGAATGTTTTAGGTTTTACGTATAATAACAGACTTAGTTATGAATAAAAAATGCAAACATTGCTGTAAATCTACTTGCCTGATAGAAAAACATATAAACACAGATTAATATTTGGCATAAAAAGTACTATAAAGTCCACAAGTTTCAGATTGTGTAACAAAACAACTTCAAATGTTGTTGCTCAGGTTTATCTACATGGGTGGGTGTGTGTGTGTGTGTGTGTGTGTAATGAGTATTCTTTGTGTGCATTATCTTGATGTGAACACTTTTAGATTACTTCCTCTGACTTTATCTGGAAATTTGCCTGTAGTAGCCGTTGTGGCAGATGTGCTGCGCTTAACTGTGCCAGGATTATTCCTGCTTTTGTTAGTGCAGGCCACACACACACACACACACACACACACACACACACATTTGATAAATATATTTATAATAAACTATATTCATGAGGAACCTTCCGCTCGAGGTGTATTATTGAAGCTAAATAATGCAAACCCAACACCGAACCCTAACCTTAACCTCAATAACCTAAAGCAAATATTTTTGCTCTTTCAGCATGCTTTCCTAATAAAAGCGTTCTTCGGCTATTGCATATATCAATGTGGAGATGATATATCCACACACACACACACACACACACACACACACACACACACACACACACACACAATGGCATAGACACACAGGTCTAACTATAGCGATGTTTGAAAGTTTCGAATTTTCTCTTTCTGCATAAGTCTGAGGTAAAATGTCATCAGATTTTTACTCAACAGGCCTAAAAGTAGATTTGAAGAACAAAAACAGTGCAATTGGTAAAAGTATGTGAACCTCTAGCATTAGCAGACGTTTAATCACAAGGATAAAGAACAGGGACCTGTTCAAAAGTCTGATCTTCACAATGATTCGGCCAACAGCCAACAATTAGCTTCATGTTGTGAGATAACATCCATCCATCCGTTTTTATCTGTTCGAGCGCGTTTACTAAACTAAACCAAGCCACCACTTAGCCCGAGTTAATCCGAACGTTTCCCCACGCGGTGAAGTGAGGTCACTGTTCTCAAAGCGCCGATCTAATCTGATGTTACGGCTGCAATGCGTGAGACAAGTGATTAAAAACATTTCAACTCGGGTTAGCTCTAACAATGCCCAAGTTGTGCTCTGCAATGTCACCGTGACGCTCCAAACTGTCAGACCTGTAACCCTAATACCCCGATTTCCGTTGGCCCTTGTTTGAGCTGGTTTTTCTTGTTATTGTGGTTCTGTAGAAGATCATCCTCACTTTCTCTCTGATTTTGTGTTTACATCCTTATAGATGGGTGATCCGGTATGTAAGCTGTTACAGATATGAGGGTGGAAAACCAAAACCAAACGTTGTGGAAGTTGATGGACTTGGTGGTGGGTGGTATTCCAACCCTCAACCTGCCAAGGCTGTAGAAACTTTGGAACGGGAACTGACCGTGCTTGTGTAATGCTTGTTGAGATGTTGTGGTCATTAAACCATTTATGTGGCTTGAGACATATGTTTCGTTCATTATCCCACTTGAAAATTCGCCCGTGACCCTGTTATGCCTTCTGCAAACCTCCCAGCATGATCCTTGAGACGTTTAACCGTCGTCCTTGCAGTGTGTGGCGTACTATACACGGGGTGTAACGATATATTGTGACATGATGCATTGCGATACAAAACTGTGATGATTGTAGAGCTGGACGATGCGTTCTGTTTATTAGCGCTGTCTAATGCAATTTGATTTTTGGATGCAGTTTGCTTACGGGTGTGTGTGTGTGTGTGTGTGTGTGTGTGTGTGTGTGTGTGTGTGTGTGTATATATATATATCATGACACATTGCAATACAATGCATACTGTGCTCTATTACGATATTCCACATAGGTCACTGAAAGTATAACATGTGTATGGTGTACAGTCGTCTCAGTCCATCACCCAATACTGATAACTGTCCTCCGTCCTCAGAGAGCTCGTTTGGTTACTTTGATTTTCGATTTCAGATTGTGTTTAGTTATTTATTTATTCTATACAAGAAAAGTATCGCTGAAATTTTCTGAAAGTGTTTCTTCAGAAATAAAAAAGGAACGTTTTCACTCAGTTATTTAAGATATGGCCACAATAGGGAAGTGTGTTTACAATTTTAAACCTCCTTTTCTAGTTAAATAAAGTTAAAATAAGACACTCACTGAAAAAAACTTTCATATTTAAATATTTAATGAGCTCATTAATGCATTTCATTTGTAGATAAAATATTTAGCGGATTGAAAAGAGAAAAGGAGCCAAAATGATGAAGGGGGCAAAAACTCTAAAAGAACTGAAGAAAAAAGAAATAAATGCCATATTTAATTTAATTTATGCAGGCTTTGCAGATGCTCATGGGGGGCTCCAAGGAAAAAGGGATTAGAACGACTCTACTAAAGTTTTTTGGTTTTAAACTATAAACTTATAGAAGATAACATGCATGGATTTGCCTTGTTTACACCCCAGAAATAAAAAAGGAACATCTTTTATTGAATGTAAAAATCTCACAGGCTGTTTTGCAAGCATGACCTTGTTTAAGAAGCTCTTATTTAATTTGTGTATTCTGTAATCATCCCCATGTTGATGAATGACGGAGGATGTTCTGCTTTTGTGTCGCCTTGCGTGAATTCCGGTAAATTTAAAGCAAAAAACATTTTGTTTACAGCAGTTCTGACTTATTTTCGTTAAGATTTATAGTCTGTGCTTTTTGTTGACGTACCTTAATCACAGGTGAATGCTTTTTAAATTTTGCGTAGTCTTTTTACGGCGGGTGCTAATGGCCTCTGCTCTCCGTGGCAGGCTCAGAGCTGTACTGTAAGTAGGACGGGAATTATTTAGAGAGATCCATCCATTCTAACGTATGTCGTCTTTTTAAAATGCACCTTCCCCTTTGTAAATAACCAGTTTCTGTTTCCAGGCTTGTGCTTGTCTAATCATATACCTGCAGCCGCCGTGTGCTTCGTGCCATGGCTAAACACAGATAGGTCGCCTTTTATCTGGTATCGAGGATGATGTCATTGACCGTTGGTGCAGGTGTTGACAGAGTTGTGTTTGTTCTTCTTCCCAGTGCAACCGAAACCATGACGATGCCCGTGTTTATGTTAGTGTGTGTGTGTGTGTGTGAGACAGAGATGTGCCTCCATTCATTGTGTTTATGGTCGTTAGGCCCCGATGACCTCCCGTTGCTTCATTTCAGGCCACCGCTGTAACGGACCTTGTCCTTTTTTTTACCTTTAACCAAGGTCACATATGGAGAGAAGCCACAGCTTGCGGATTTGCCTTTGGGTACATGGCCAAAAACAGCCCTCAGCTTGTCCTCCCTCTCTGATTCTCATGATAAATCAGTCCAAAACCATATTAGACCTTCTGCAGGAAAGCCATCGTGCTTCTGAGTTATTAGAATGAGAGATGCTGAGAGAAAACTAGAGATATCCAGCTAGATATTGAACCTGGGTATTTTATCATCATTTATCCGGGCAATAATGTGAATCAGAACATCTTCTACCTGATATCAGTTTACTTCAGTTGCAATAAAGTATAATAAATATTACACCACACTGACAGACATTCTAGGAGTGCCAATATTGCCCGATAACAGCACTCTGACTGAAGCTCTTCAAGTATTTCTCCACCGAACACGCATAACGAAGCAGCGATGTTATAATTATAAAGTTAAAGAGTTGATTGAAATGAGTTCAGTGAAGCTCTTAATGAGCAGCCTGATCCTTCCAATGAGCCGAGGTTCATCACCCTTACAAACGAGGATTTGGATTTAAGCTTGAAAATCAGGGAAATGTAAAAAAAAAAAACAGTCAATACAGTAACTCAAAGGTTTGGGCTTAATGGATTCACAGCTTTATTCTTTTTAATAACTATATATAATAAACAGTTATTGGGAAATGCTGTTCCTTGACTATTATAGTCGTCTGATGATGTTTTAGCAGCAGGGGAACGATAGAATGGAACGATTTTACCTCAAACAGTGCTGATAAACATTTTTTTCTGACCTCTTTATCTGTTGGTTTAATCGCATTAATACACTTGAGGTTCGTGCTATAACGTGATCGAGTGCGGTAAACCAGTGCTAATATTTCACGTAATAGCACGAAGCTTTCGTACATCAGTGGTTAAATCCGTGCACATTTGATGGCGGACGAGTGTGTGCTTAAACACGGCACGGCTGTAGACTGAACAGATCTCAAGAGTGCCGATACGTCCCCTTGACATTCACAAAATCACCTTCTTGCCGTACCCAGGAGTATCTGGGGTCTGATCCGTGCCCGTGCTGGAGGGAGGCGGTGTGAAAAGCCTTTCAGACTGAGAGCATCTACCTGTGGAGCACATGGAAAGCGATCTATTATACAAGTTTACCTTTTGGTCTGCATGAGTAGGCTGCGAGTTCAGCCGTTGTCACCCTTTTTTTTTTAGGAAGAATCCCAGTGATTTGTGCTGTAAAGTTTTAAAGTAAATAAGCACGCGCTGAGCGAACGATGGTGGATGTCAGTCTGGCGAGATCCCGAGTCCTTATGGAGGCAGTGTGGGATCAGGTGGACGGAGAACAAAATAAAAGAATGCCAGTATCTAAAGAACTCTAGACTCTACAGAAGTCGTGCTTAAGGAAGCCTGGTGTAATATAACAAAAGATTACTTCAGGACAGTCTCAAAAGAGTTCAAGATGTACTTGGTGCCCTAGAGCTCATACTAAATGCTGACTCTTGGGTTTTGTGTGCACATTTCCTGCATTTAATGTCTGTACCTTAATAAAGAGCCTGAGAAATAATTGTATAGGATAATAGCTTTGCAAAAACAACACATCTAATGGTGGCCTTAGACTTTTGCATGAAGAAAACCTCATTTCCATTCTGCTTGGTTTTACAGTAAGCACAGGCTCGAGAGGGGAAAGTCGTCCAGGTATTCGTTCTCTAATTGCACGTCTTGCTCGTTTCGGCTCCCTCGTAGACCCATTTTGTGCCTGTAGATGGGTCGAGTGTCTTATTTAGATGATTTTTTTTGGATCGTGTTCCATCGTTTGGAGTGAGGCGCCCGCTGTACTTGTTCTGATATGAGGCACAACCTCATTTAAATGAGGGTTCGCTCCCAACCTGGGATATCTGTGTGGAGTCTGCATGGATTAATTGGTCAATCGGTCGCTACGAATGTGTCATGCATAGCCGCTGATGCGACATTAAATAAAAAAAAAAATCCATTAAACGATAGCGAGTCGATCCTTGCTGGTGCTGCTGAAGATAATCTCCTGTTTTTCCTCTCTGAAAGATTGAAGTTGCTAGATGATTGCTCCCGTGCAGCTTCCGGAGTGTCCGGAGAGGCTATTTTGTGGCGCTGTAATAAGAGGGACCGAGAACAGGCTCGATCGGAGGTACTGTTCTGCTTTGGCTGCAGCTCTGAAAGCACGAGGCCGTGTGTATTCGGGTGTGTTTGTTTGTGTGAAGGAAAGAGAGGGAGAAAGAGAACGGCGGTGACGGCGTTGCTTGCAGCCTCGAGCATGCTCACCATGTGTGTTTGATTGCTGCCAGAACTTCAAACCTCCTTCTTTTCAGTAGGGAATAAAAGTTGCGGTAGCTCTCACCGTGGCTCCTTTCTCTGTGTCTGGCTCAAACCACGTATGGGCATGGAAGCACTATTAATCAGCCATCTCGACCAAACTAACCACCTCACCATCAATTAAAGAGACATGTCAAATAATCAGCTTTACTTTTGAGTTATTCACCAAAGCACTATTATTAGAAGGCCATACGTAAAGCATCAGGAAACCGCCTGCTGTAGTTACACCGAGAGCAAAAGTAATGGCAACAGATCGGCCGTGGTTCCGAGTTCTCCCGCCTGATCTCGCTTTGCTGTAACGCTCGAGCCAGAAGAAGCCATATGGACACACGGAGCCGCAAATCCTGCTCATCGTCCTTATCAAATGGTCGACATGACAGTGGGATTTTGCACCGGATCAACATTTGAGCGGCCGGGGAGCATCTGTAGAGCAGAACCGAGAGATCGCAGGAAGCCTGGAAATGAACTGCTGAGAAAGGAAATTGTAAACGGCGCTGGAACCCTGGGCCACCGGAACATGAAGATGTGTAGATCTGGTACAGAAACAGCACGGAAAATAAGCTGGAAAGCTGCTGGTCCAGCTGGCTGGAGGTGCGCAGTCACATATGTCGCTGATTCATTTATTCATGAAGGCGTCTGCGGTAAAGTGAAAATGAAAATGTGTGTCATTTCATAGCAGGGGTGTAGCGATGCATCGTGTGCTTTTTATCTATTGCATTTGCATTTTTCAGACACCAGAGGGTGCAATCGTAAGTCCTGCTCCCACACGCGTTCAAAACCCCTCCTAATGTCTTCTCATTGCAGCAGACTAAAGATTATTCTTGTTTAAATTTTATGCAAGAAAATTGCACGTCAAATCGGAATTGCTTTCCTCTCTCGTTATTTAATATATAGTGACGCTATGATAGAACATTTCATTACAACTTTAAACCTGTTTGCAGTACAGGTACTCCCCGACTTACGGTGTTTCGACTTTTTACCAGAGGAATCTGATAATAAACATAAATACACATTCAGAAACGGAATTATGAATTTCAGTTTTTCCGGGGCAAGCCATGAGATCCGCAGTGCGACATTCTCCCGCAGTCGGACGAGGAAGTCGGCAGTGTGTGACGTAGGGAGTCACGTGGCTGGAGTGATGAATGCTGGGAAATGTAGTGAGCATGTGTAAGGCAGACTGCGCTTTGATATATACAGTATATATTAAACTGCTTGGTTTATGATAAATTCACCTCTTTGATGGAAAATAAATCAAGACCTGTATTTTCTGTTCATTTCAACAGATTAAAGTTTTTTGGTTTACAAATGTAGTCAAGAAGATGTGCGCTGCTTTGCATTTTTTACATTTCAAAAATAATAAAACCATAAGAAGATCTAATAAGTCAGTCGTGAAGCGAACTGAAGCGAAATAAACCCCTGTTTAATATTTCTGCACCGATCCCATACTTGGGACCGATACTCATTGAATTAAACGATCAGTCACACATCCGATTCCGTCTCACAGCTGCTGGTAAAGGATCGCATTACAGACAACCTTCTTTGTCTAAGATCTGCCACAGTTCCTCAGTGCTGCGGCGCGGCAGAATTAAAGCCCCGTCCAGGAACTTTTGAATTATTATCAAGTTTATATAGCTACAAGGTGCTAGTTCATTAAATCAGATTAGTTCGAGTTTACAACGTTGTTATTATTATGCCCCAAATCCATACGTAACTTAATTAATCAGTAACGAGTGTTTAATGGTGTTGCGTCTCCATAAAAGCCTTATGTGCGCTTAATATCGTTTATTTGTAAAGATTTTATGGTTACAAAAGTTCCTTAACTAAGATCCCAGAGCGAGCGCTTAGTCCCAGAGTTATATAATTGGGAATATGAGGAAGGAGATTATTTTGTTAAATATAATTATGAACCCAGTATTGTTAATGGCTGATTTTTAACGACGTGTACTGGCGGTTTGTGTAAGAGCCTCGTCTGGTTTTTCGAGAACAATTAGCAGACGCTGATAATTAATTTGCCTGCTTTTTCACGCCTTTTTTGGACGATCTTTCTTTCTTTATTAGACTGCGCAAACATTAGCCGTCTTTATTTGGGATGTGATTTGTTGTGGTTACGTTATATTTATGATGGGTTTATGAATCAGTGAGCGCGTTACTTCTGTACCTCCCTCCTCCGTTAATGCTTCCAGTGTGCATGCCTTAATTGCAGTCTGTCACCTCCTGTTGTTCAGGGAACTCATCCAACCTTACAGTGAAGGAAACCCTGGAGGCCAAAGGTTCCTTCTGCACTGCGATTGGGGGTTGCAGATGTGTAATTATGCCTCCGCTGGCCCACAGCACGCAGAAGCTGCTTTTGATTTGCTGCATTGCGCATGGAAACCGAAGCTGGGAGGCAGCGTAGGAGTGAATCAGCTTGTTCTTTTTTTTCTTCTAGTGCTGGCTTGGTATCAGTAACTCACTTTCATGGCTTGTTATGTATACATGATCGTGCCTCAGAGCTGACATGGACCACTTTCTAACACATGTTGCGATTGTGCCAGCTGTACCAGGCGGCCCATTGTGCCCTATGCAAGCTGTTTGTGGCTGGAACGGGCACATGACCTCAGTCCCACGAGGACCCGGGTCTGGGTGATTCTGCTCGCCAGCTCCTGCACTGTCCAGCATCGTTGTCTCTGTAACGCGTCCGGCCGGCTTCCGGAAATGTCAGATGATGCATTGAGGTTTTGTGTTGTCTTAAAACTTTTGACTTCAGTACAGATGATCAGAGAGCAGAAATCGGGGACAAAAGGTGAATAACCTGCCGTGGGCTTTTCTCTCTTCGGCTTCTTTACCTGTCCACACACACAGAGTCAGGGACGCTCGTGGTGGGATCTCACTTTGAGTTTCGCCCCCGCCGGGCCATGAGAACAAGTTAATTTACACGTTAAGCAAAACAACCAAATCACTCTCTCTCTGAGTCTTTCCATGATCTCAGCTCGTTTTGACTTCCTTTCATGTGACTGTGATCCAGTGTCATTCACCAGGCTGCTCGGGAGAGAAACCGGAGGTCGCCTAAGGGTCTGTTACTCAACCAGTTTCTCCGCTTTTGGTTAAAATAGATGGGTTTAAGGACTCGTGGGTGGAGGCTGATCCTATCCCCCGTTGTTAGGTAACGTATTGAAAGGAGTCGTGTAAGAAATAGACTAAAGTAGGTCTGGGATAATGATGTAACTTACGACAAATCATAATATGGAGAGCTTATTTACTATGGACAAAAGTATTGGGACGCCTCGACATTCCACCTAAGGGACCTACAGGGGCATTGATATGGAGTTTTCAGCTCTAACAGCTACAAGATTTTGGACTGTGACTATGATTGTAATTAAATGCCTGTTCCGGATCTTGATTAGAGTCTGCTCTGTGCCTCTTACTCTTAATATGACCTAAATCTCTTGACGTCAACAATAGCCGAGAGCTTAATTTAGACACATCTGTGCATTCTGCACGCACACACATGCGCACACACACACACACACACACACACACACACACACACGCACACGCACACACACACACACACACACACACACACACACACAGTCCCCACAGAGACTAACGCTGTGCTCTTTGTGTGTGCAGCCCGACAGAAGTGCTTTAGCGAGCCTGAATTGAAATTAACTTCTGAAAGCGTGTTATCAGAACAGTAGGAGCGCTTTTTGTAGTCCATTAAACAAAATTCCAGCAGATGTTAGGGGGTTTCTGTGCGAGATAATCGCATCGTCTAGCGGGTGTCGCTTAAGATACTGGTGTAGCCGACTTAAGAGCGTTCCACAAACACTTGAAATATCTTTAATGAGAAATACAAAGCTTAAAGGGATTGATGAAAAGAAATCAGCATCATCCTCACATTTATTATTTACATTTATTGTTATTAATGTTTGTTAAAAAAGCTTCTCTGGACATGGTTATAACATAAGGCTTCTCATTAGCACAGTAACGTTTTAAGTGGTATCTGTGAATGTAACTCTGTATTGTAGAGCTTGATAAAGGTTTGATAAAGGAATCCCTTGTCCATGTGGTTCTATCAGCTATTGATGAATGACGGTTCTTGATGCAGTGCCGTCTGAGGGAGCGGAGATCACCCCTCTGCAGTTTAGGCTTTTTAGGAAATTCCTCCGTATTCCTTGAATCGTTTAATGATATGATGACACAAACAAGCAGTCAAAAGCAGTGTCCAAGAACCAGAGCAGGGTTCCTGCACAGGAACAGCAGAATCCAGGAGAAACATTGAAACTTTGCAGTCAGTCAGCATCGGTTACATACACAGGGGATTGCTAAGCAAGTGCAGGAGTGGGGCGTTCTGGGAAATGGAGTCCGAAAGTGATGGGTGCGGGATTGTGACGCGCATATGACGTTCTTTTTGCAAAGGCGTCTCCAACTTACAGATTTTCAAAGATGTGTGAGGTTTTGATGTGCAGAGCTTCATTAGATCTTTGTTTTACTTTATTACCTTACCTTATTTTAAGCATTGATTTCTAGTCCAAAATCTTCACATTTGTTGTTTTTGAGTAAACATAAATCAAATTTCTTTGGCAACCTCGCCAACGGTGATACGCGAGGTGATTTTCAGAGATGGCGCCTGCCACGAATGCTCGTCTCCTTCCCATCAAAAGCACCTTTCAGACCATCTGGAAGCCTGTTTCAGAAGGAATCATAAACAAGGCTTTAAAGTAAGATGAATGACATGTTGTGAGAGAGTTTGGAAAGAAAGCTAAAAGCTAAAAATAAAAGGATGGAACGGTCAAGAGGTTACGCAAACAAGCAGGGTAGAGGAGAAGATCAGAGGAGGTGAAAGGAACTCGAGAAAATGGACGGGACTGAGGAATAAAGGGACTGAAATGCTGTCTGAGGCTTCCATCCAAATCATTTTGAGTGGTATCGTTAAGGAAAGATAGATATAGAAAATAAAGCAAACAAACAGTTTAACGGTTGGATGAGGTGGAAATAAGATGGAAAGGCTTCTCTTAATTAGCCAGCAGGGCTGTTTAATGATTGATTTAAATGATTATAATGATTCAGGACTGTTTGGGTGTGTACTAGAGGTCTGTCTGCACACGACTGAGTCTTCCTTCCAGCGTCTCCATGCTTAAATTGAAATAAAGATTTACTGTTATAGACTCCGTGCCAGTTTTCAGTTTTGATGGTTGTAGTATTTTCGTGTTTGTTGGCACTACCTTTTCACCCTAAACTCTTATCTTCCACCGATCTTGAGGGGGTAATTGATGGGAGCACACATTCCTCAGCATTGTTCCCGACTTTTAAGCCATTTGTTGTGGGTGTGTTTGGATGAATCCCCAGGTAGAGAGACAACAAACAAGAGATAACGGAGGCTGGTGTTGACACAAAGGGAGGTGGCAACGGGTGAAGGCAACGGTTCAGACGCCGGGCCCTTCAGTTTGATGCACAGGCCTCCGTCTGAAAGCAGGAAGGCATTCCAATCAGGTTATCTCAAAAGAAACCGGGCCTCTGGGTTTATCTAAAGATCAAAATGCCATTATCCTGTTGGTCTCAAGCGCCTTTGAGCTCCTTAAAGGCGCGTCAGGCGGGTCGTTCGCTAGCTGCACGCTCTCCATTTTCTCCACAACTTGTCATAAAAGAAGTTCGATAAACATTTCTTGATCACGGCGGTTCAGGGTAAACGGTACGTACGAAGGCGGGCGCGCACAACCTCTCCATTCCAGATGGCATGCCCGTAGGTGTGTTAGCGTTGGTCTGGCTTTAAACTTAGGGTTTTATGTAGTGCCTTTGCGGTATTGTGGCCGAGTTTACTCAGACACCAGCGGAGTTGTGTTTAATAGGTGCCCCATGCTGTCTGCGGGTATAATTTTCGAACCTTCAGGTTGTTCAGCTCCTGTAGGCTTATTTTACAGGGGTGCTGGGTGGGCTGCCTCCTCATTAGGCAGTCCCGGACGTCTTCTTGTAAATACCTCCCTAAAATGTTGATAGAGTCTGTGGCGCTTCATAAGCTCCTACCTCCTACAGTAAGGGAGGAAGCGCTTAAGTGCTTAAGTACCATAACGTCTGCAAGAAAAGCTGGCCCGAGGCGTCTGCATGGAATTGTTTCCAAACTCACCTTTTTTCTGTATTCATTAAGCATCGTCACGTTCTCTTTCTCCGCAGTGGGGAGCGGACAGTCCGTGGAGATGGACGCTGGGAAGTCTGGCTTCGTGGGCTCCACCGTGGAGCTGCGCTGCAGCTTCTCAAACAGCAAGCCCCCCGTGAAGATCTCGCAGGTCACCTGGCAGAAGTTCTTCAACGGCACCAAGCAGAACGTAGCCATCGCCAACCCGGCGCTGGGCGTGTCGGTGCTGCCGGCCTTCAAGGACCGCGTGAGCTTCAAGAACCCAGCTGTGCGCCAGAAGACCCCCTCGCTCGAGGACACCACCATCATCTTCAGCAACCTGCGCCTCTCGGACGAGGCCGCCTACATCTGCGAGTACACGACCTTCCCGGCAGGCAACAGGGAAAACATGGTCAACCTAACAGTCTATGGTAAGGCTGTGCTACTGCCGTGCTGTTTCCATGATGCACACTTTGCTTTCTAAAACACTTTGTTAGTCTTTGTGACCTTTTCGTTTTCATTTTTCAATCCAGCACGCCCCATGACCCACATGACCCTCACAACGCCCACCATCATCGCGAAGGGCCAGAGGAAGATGACCGTAGCCACGTGCCTCTCGGCCAATGGCAAGCCGCCGAGCGTCATCAAGTGGGAGACCCAGCTGAAGGGCGAGTCCATGATCCAGGAGACGCGCAACCCCAATGGCACCGTCACCGTCCGCAGCCACTACATGATCGTCCCGAGCCGCGAGAGCCACCGGCAGAAGCTCACGTGCATCGTGACGTACCGAGCCGAACGCATCAGCGACAGCGTCATCCTCAACGTCCAGTGTACGCAAAAATTGCTTTCATAAGTACCTTGAATTTATATCCTCTAATGGATCGATACATCGTACGGGGGTCATTTTTAATTTCACTCACCCCCAGAGACAGGTCCTTGGTGTTCTTTGGTGTTTGAGATTCCCTGAGAAAAAGCTGTGTGTCTATAAAGAACTGGACTACCGAGCTGTCAAGTTCCTAGTGTCTATAACTATGCAGTAAATATCGGCATGCATTAAACAGCCAAAAGTTTGTGGACACCCAATATTTACATCCAAAAATATCAGTCATGAATACAGTGGTGTAAATCATGCTGCCACGGGACTCTGGAGCAGTGTATAAATGAATCACGCTTCTTTATCTGGCAGGAGTCTTGGTTTGGACCACTCCATATCTATGCTTACGGATTTCGAATGGGATGTCATAAAAGCTCCTGTAGGTCTAACGGGGAGACGTCCCAATACTTTTGTTCATATAGTGTACGTTAAACATCTATTCCAAAATGCGTTAGCTGTGTCATGGCTTATTTTAGAGCCTCGTAACTTTATAGATATAGATAAAGACGATGGCAAATGTCACCACTAAGGAGTTCTTGTGTCCTGCTGTTTGCTCATTTCCTGTTTGAGGCTTTAAAGGAAAATTCATCGTTTCACCGTTTCCACACCGTGCAAGATATCAAGAAGCCCTTTGGAATTTAAAATCGGCAGCATCTTCACACCGCCTGCCACAAATCTGACATGAATCGGATGAACTTTGTAGGAGGAATGTGTCAAAATGCTAGACGTGTCCAAATGCACAAAAACTAAAATAAGTCAAAACTTTTAAAAGGTTTGTCTTGGGGAAAACCAAGATGCCAACCACACTGGGTGCATGTAGGTGAAGTTGTATGCCAGGCACAAGACCCAGGATAGAGAGCAGTGCCAGAAAACATGGATGTGTGCCACATTTCATGATCTTTTAGCCGTCTTGAAATAAAAAGAATCCGTGCAGTAACAGTAGGTCAGTTGGATTGTGCTGGTCGGGAACTAAAAAGTAAAGCAAACAGTTATTGTTTGAAGACACCCACAAGACTCTCTTGGTCCTCTCTTTTTGGAAGCTTAGTAAAGCAGGACCTTATGGAGTAAACTGTAGAAGAGCAAGACTGGTAGCCAGGCATTAAAAAAGGTTCATTTTATTGTAGAAACAAACTCAGAGCAGCTTTTGTTTAACACACCGATGTGTTTTCCTACAGATGAGCCCGAGGTAAAGATCGTAGGTTTTGACGGGAACTGGTACCTGAACCGGATGGATGCCACGCTGACCTGCGAAGCAGACGCCAATCCCGCCGTCACCGTCTACCAGTGGAAGATGTAAGTCTGGGTGACGCCTCCGTTTCATTTCATATAACGTTTGTGCAGATGCTGTGCTTTCTGGAGCGTGAGATAAAACCATTTCGCTGGTAGCGAGGTTGGACGAGCGTAAAAGTAGCATTGAATCAGCGTTTCAGGTCCGTTTGTAGTCAGACGCAGCCCCTGTTTGACTTCAGATGCCAGCGTGGTTCCTTTGACTAACAAATAAGCTTTTTGGTGGCATGAAACAGAGCTGTGTGTGCAGTGTAAACGCTATCGCTGTGATGTTAAGACACGCTCTGGAATCGTGGCTCGTGAGGCGCAGCTTAGTTAGCAATTAGAATTGTCCTCGGCGTGCAATTAATCGTCCTCCGGCTACGTCTTTTCGTACGTAAACACCGACGACGCGGGGCAGCAGCTGGCCCGTGGCGTAGGGAGCTTGTGACAAGGTGCCATTAAATCAGGCAAATTATACAGCGAAGTCGTGAGATAAATGTACCAATTTGGCCCATAATTACTGAGAGAGAACTAGAAAAGGGAAAGAGTATTTTTGAGCTTGAGTGGGACTGGATTCATGGTTGTTAGCCACTTGAGTGATATGAGAGAGAGCTTTATTACAGGGGGAAAACAATAGCCCTCGCGCTGGAAACGAAATGAATGGAGACCAGGACGGAAAGAAAAACGTATTGATTCGCATTTATTCATTTTCCAGACGCACTTAAGAACCGGGACACCGGGACAATGTAGTCATGAAATGTTTGAGGAACTCCTAGGAAACTCCACACAGGAGTGGAAACGAACCTGGGAAGCGAATCTGGTCAAATGTCTTGCTGATGTTTGATGGGCAGCTCAAAACCTGCTGCTTTGACATAGTCTACGATAATATCTTAACAGTTGTTTTAACAGCTTTCAACGCAAGCTGACCCGATCGAGTACGTCACTCACTTTGCACAAAAAGCTGGGTGACGCGATTGGTCGACATAATCGATGATGTTGATGCTGAAAATGTAAATATTCTCTTTTTTTATTCAAATGGCACACGGTTCCCACGTCACGCTTTGCTCCGTGTGTTGGCTAAGTCTAAAAAGTTGAGAGTCAGGGACGGTTTGTTAACAGCTTTGTGAAAGTTTTCAAAGACCCAAGTGTGGGCGCCACGAGCATGGGAATACTGGCAACCTGGCACAAACTGGCAAAGAACAAAAAGGTGGTTTGTAAACCGTAGGGTTCGATGAACAGAAAGCACACAGCTGAAAGCCAGAAAAGAACAAATCTGTTCATGTTTTTAACATTAGTACTTAAAGATTTTTGAGCCCTGTTGTCCTTGAAGCTGCTCAATAAACTCTAAACCTTTAAATAATAATTTCCCTTCAGTAAGTGTTAGAGTAAATGTTTGGGTTTGAATCCGGGCTCATCTTGATCAGACAATCCTTATCGAACGATTTTATTTCTGCTAATGTTTTAAGCATTTCTTTGTGGGATTAATATAATGAAATGTTTAATAAGTATAAGGGTTTAACAGAAACGTGGATTTCTTTCGGATTTGCACCAAGTTAAATAAGAAGTGCTAAATCTATTATCATGATATACAGTTTGTTGTTGGTAAAATGAAAGGAGCTTAAATGAGACGATCAGCTTGTTTTTGGGGGGGGAAATGATTCGTTTATATTAACTGATTACAGGTAAAATAATTATAATAAAAAGGAACATCGTTAACAAAGGAGTATCCTGTTATCAAGAGCGAGCGAATATGATGCAAGCCTTTTACAAACGCATTTTCGAAGGATGAAAGTATCGTCTAATATCGTGATCGAGATCATATCGCACGCCCCTGCATTCCCGGAAGCTTGAGAGCCGGGCTGAGGTAGGCATGGTTGGAGAGAGAAATGAACATGGCTGAGCCGAAACACGGAGATCGGAGGAAGGGAGGGTGAGACGATGGGGGAAGAGCGAGAGGGCCGGATGATGTTGGAATGGATGGAGGAGGAAGGGACGGAGATTTTGATAGGGAGAGATGCTGGCGTGGTGCTGATGGATTGGAGGGGACAGCCTCTGCAGCAATGCACAGCACACACCAAATGTGTTGTGAAAGTTCCCCGGAGCTGCTTCACAGAGGTCATCTGTAGCCTGCTCTCCTTACACACATACACAGAGCCCGCAGAGCACACGTGTGCCCGGCGCAGCATACCGGGCCCTGCTCGAAAACATGTGACAGCACGTACCAACATGCCAGTCTAGTTGGCGCTCGTATCTGATGTGATTCACAGCCGATGCTTGAACCCCGGACCTTCTGGGCCTGATCTCTGCAAGGAAATAAGGCTTGCCTTTTTTGTCGCAGAATTCATACGCACTCACGGGCGTGCAAATGGACGCGAGTTTGTCTTTCCCAACACCGTGGGACTTTGTAGGTAAAAAGGAGGATCACAATGACTCACACACGCTCAAACAAACGCAACTCTCATCAATGAGTTCATGACGCGGTGACAAATATATAACGCTTTATGGTCTCTCCACCCGGGGTTTCTGTTGTCGAACCGCTATGACACACATGTTGTTTAATTGCGAGCAGTTGCAGACCGAGCAGCCTGAAAATAAAAAGCGACGTTTCAGATAGGAATAAAAAGGCATTTGTTTCTGTGATTTGACGAAAGCGAGGAGCAAACGACAGCTCTAAATTTTCACCAGATGGAAGCGCAAATGGTCGCGAGGACGAATAAGGGATCGGAGTTGGTTTTCGTAGGTATTAAAATGCGGGCCTTGAGCCTGTTTCGCTCGCTCTAACCCATTACGCCGCACGTCCAGACATTCCTGAACGAACGTGCGTTACTCCGGCGTGTCGGGAAGCGTCTGTGCGGTGAATACCAAGACTGAAACGGGTTGATAATAGATCTTTCGCTCGGCTTAAATGACGCACAACATTTTCAGCCGAGCTGCTGAAGGTTATTGTGTCAAATATTTGCATTTGTACCCACAGAGACCTCTGAATCTTTGAGATCTGGACTAATTTCGTCTCGGAAATTGTTCCTCGTTTTCTCAGCTCTGATAAATGATGCATTTTGGCAGCTCTTAGGAGCTCTGGATGCATTAAGAAGAGACACGGCAGTATCTAGTCGCTCCAGACCCAATCCGGAGTCCCTCCATCATGCTGAAGCATTCCAGACCGAAAAAGATTGTGATGCTGTTGAAGTTTCAGATTCTGACTGAACTCATTCAGCCATAAACTCCAAGATCTGATGAAACTCACTGTTATATATCTACTGTAAACTGACCTCGAATTTCTTGCGTTCTAAGAGTAACAAGGATTTCTTACTTTACTTTCTTGTCATTAGTAACACATAGCTGACCTTAGATTAGGGCATTAGACAGAGATTAACTCCTTGCTCCTCGCTCAGACCCAACAGGGGCAGCTGGGACTGACGAATCAGTCCAGGCCCAAAAAGACGTCTTTAATAACGTCAATGTCTGCAAAACATGATACTTTTTTCATCAAATTCCACGGGTGTCAAGGCAATTCACAGTAGTCGCTTTCATTCCAAATGTTTTTTGGGATTAATTCACCCAAGGAGGTTGAGTCTCTTAAAGAATCTTGGTCCTCCCAAGGGATTTTCCTTGCCACTGTCGCCCTAGACTTGCTCAGTTTGGGATTATCCTCAAAAATTATAAAGCTGCTTTGAGAAAATGCTCCATTGTAAAAAGCATTCTAGAAATAAATTTGGGAGGAGCTAAACCTGTGGAGCTCCCCTGAGAACTACATCAGTTCCAGGGTTTTTTGGTGTGCATTCGCGTCACCAGTAGTGGGCGCAACAGTTGGTGAAGCGACTCAGAATGACGTTGTGCCTTCCCTGTTGGCTCATTAAAGCCTGGACTTCACTGTTGGTCTGTTTGTCTGTGTTTTTTTCCATTTTTATCACAAATATCTGTCACAATAGCACAAATAGCTTTGGAGGAACAACAACAAAAACGAATTTAATAATTAAATGTAATAAAATGTTTAAAACAGCATCACCCCACTGAATATGTGATTAGCAAAGGCAAAGAGGTTAAAGCTAAATCTAGAGAGAGTGCTGAGCCAGGCAAACGCCAGCAGCCTGAGCTATCTTTCTTCAGCGGCAAAGAAGTTTGCATTAAAAGAAAAGTTGAACAAAAACATTCTGTATCATCTCTAATCTGGACCAATCGCTGCATAATTACATCACTCAGGTTTCCTATGTGCTACCCTGAATTCAGAGCTTCAAAACTCGCTCTACGAGACGTTCTGAGGACTAGAATCGTCCCCAGTTCCTGCGGTGCTAACTTATGATAAACCAGGCACAGTTTTCAGAACTATGAGGAAGTTCCTCCAGTGCGAAATCGCCTCTTTATTGCTTAAGAACTAGATAGATGCAGGCCACGAGTGAAGACATCTGGTATTCACCAAATTAGATGAGTAAGCTCACTTGCGTAGATCACACACACTTTGGTGCAGATGTCTCATCGAACTCTCGAGCTGGAAGCCTGGCGTGCAGAAAGCCTTAAATAAACATCTGCTGCTATGCCTCTTCGAAGTCCATTAGGTCTCCTTCCGTCAGGTTTTTGTCCTCCTCTGACAGAGCCCAGGCGTTTTTGGGCTTGTGAGGACACGAGCTGTCTTTATTCTGTTTAGTTAGACTTACTCGGTGGGTTCCCTGAGTAAACAGATCATTTACCAATCTGCTTTTGTCTGACAGGTTGAACGGAACCATGCCTAAAAACGTGGAGGTCAGAAACAACACGCTGTTCTTCAGGGGGCCCATCACGTATGAGCTGGGTGGCACGTATGTGTGCGATGCCAGCAACAGCATCGGGACCCGGTCCGCCCTGGTCGAGGTCAACGTGACTGGTAGGTGGATCTGCTGCTGAGATCTGTGTGTGTGTGTGTGTGTGTGTGTGTGTGTGTGTGTGTGTGTGTGTGTGTGTGTGTGTAGGATTATATTCTGTGAGAAATCCCTCTAGCATTCAGGCTATTTTAGCTGATAAAAAAGGTAAGTAGATGTGAATTGGGTTTAAAAATACACACCATATTCGCAGCTAAAGCGAGGCCAGGAAAAGGCTGGCTCTAAGATGGACTATTGTATTAAAAAGACCTGAAACACACACTCACCTCCAACACAAAAACATTTGTAGCCTTCGACACACAGATGGCAAGATGTTCGAACAGCGACAAAATTTTGTGGGTGTAATTGGCAGCCCTGGTAAAGATGAGTGAAAAAAAGATTTACAGAATCTCTCCAGTTGCTCCAGGGTCCCAAGCCCCAAGCCCATCGGGTTCTTTTCTGTCTTCTGACACCAAACTTACCTCGACTTTGTTGCCAAAAAGCTCAATTTTCATTTCATGCTTAGCAAACTCCAGGTGGTTTGTCGTTAGACGCCTTGCAGATAATCTGATGGCATTAAAGTGGCATCTGATTTTAGTGTTGAGACTTGCCAACCCAGGATTTTCTTGTAACTCTTAAACAGTGATCCTTGGTGATTTTTGCCCCTCTTACCATCCTGTGTTTGGGGGCAACAAATAAACCCGATCCAGGCAAGTTTGTCACAGTGCCGGTTGATTCGAGCTCTTATGAAGATCAACACACCTTTTTCTTACTTAAATTGTGTTCTGCTGTTCTTTGCATGTTGAAAAAGGTAATTTGACCTCAGTGTCACCTCAAAGTTGCTTGAAAGTTTCTAAAGACTGAAGAAAGTACAATATAAATGGCAAAAACGCCCCAGGTACATTTAATATCTCAGAATTTCTAGGGAGCCAAGTATTGTGGCACATGTGGTTTTGTTAGAATGAATTAAGGAGTGAATTTCTTATAACTCCTTTCACTCATCTTTTCCAGGGTTGCCAGTAACTGTGGAGGGATTTTATGTATGTGCAAGCCCTTAATCTCATAAATGCGTTATTAAAGTGTTAATAAGTACATAAATACAATCCACATACAGACAAGGATAGCCATTTCTACAGTTGTTACTGTTTCAGCGTAATTATCTCGCTCCCTTTGCAAGCGGCGACGTGTTACCTGAGAGAACTTTTGAGTGTTAGAATAATCCAATAATGAAAATTATATAATAGTCTTGCTTAAACTAAGTGTTTTTTTCTCACTCCCATAAATCTGCACTGTCAGATCCGACGACGGTGAGAGACTGCAAACTGCACCTTATTACCCGGCTTCAAAATAACTTCAAAGATTAGGAGGACTCTTATTTTTTATATATATATATATATATATATATATAAATAAATAACACACTCACAGTTCTCCCAGGTTCCCTCTCTCACTCTGTACTGGGAAAAACCTGGCCTTTTATCTTGATGAGAACAACAACAATGACCTAAAACGAACACTTCTCTCCGAATGTAGCCTGGAATGCTACCGGGATTCTCCTCATGCCTTAAGCAAGACGTTTGGGTATCAAAGCCGGGGGTTTTCGCCGCATGCTGGCTCCAGAAAAAGCTGTGCAGATATGCTAAATTGGTTCTGGCTCTTCTGAGTGTGTAAGGGCGCTGCTGGAGCTTTGTTCTCATGATTTCACATCTCTGCTTCTCTTGTAGTCATTCCATGCATGATTCTTGGTTTTTCGGGCGTTCTATCTCGGGGCATGTGTTCTGATTTCATCTTTGAAGGCATTACATTGCTTGCTGTGCATTTTTTGACGTGGATGTGCTTGTATGTTGGCATTTTCCTTCTACTTATACTAAGCATTACCTTCCTACGCCGATATAACGATGCCTGTTTGGGTCGTCGCCACTGATGAGGCAGAATGTGCAGAAATGTACAAGTTAGGAATGTTTTCGGACCCTTTTGGCTTTGGGATGGACGACAACTGGATGTGTACGTGTTGGGATAACGGATGTGTGCATGTCCGTGCTGAGAAGATCCAGAAATGAATCTAAGACACAGTTTACTCAGTATTTCTAAAATAGGTCATGTGTGACATCACTCTTTATTATCCTTATTTAATACTCGGATTATTCGAGGAAAATGATTGGTCATGTGCTACCTTATCCCATATCGCCGACATGTCAGAGCATCGTTAAAGAAATGACGTCAGATTTACATAAACAGAGACTCTGATGCTGCAATCGCAATCATTTCTATCAGTCAGTTTGTAGAATGAGTAGCGAGCTGGTGTTTTTGAGTTAAATGTCCCCAAAAAGGTTAAAAAGTCTGATCTTTGGTCCTCACAATGATATATAAACTTGACTTGACCACACACAGCGATTAAGATTTTAATTGCAGAGGACTCTCACTGTTTTCAGTCTCTCTGTTAGTCAGTCGATGAAGGAAACCAAAACTCCTCTCGGCTCTTTGAAACCGTGCTAGCCATAAATCAGTGACCCGCTCCACATGGGGGAGAATGCAGGTATTGTTTACTAGAGCTGTGAGATGAACCCCGGGGTTTCCTGTGGAGATGAAATTGTAAAGCTGAAGTTTTATGGTTCTCTCAGAAAGTTCCTTTATCAGTCTTGTTTCCTCTCTCTTCCTGTCCTTGTCATTTTTTACAAGTAAACCTTAACAAGTAACGCCTAAAATGTAGATGTACAAAATAATAAACTATTTTGCCATTTCTTAATCCCAAAAATAAATCTACGCACGTTTATATCATCCATTACAGATGATTTGACAGACTGTACCACACTAGCTCACATCAGCCATAGTTAGAAACTTTAGTCTCGGTGTAGGTCGTTACACTGTCAGTGTCTGCGTTGCAGTAGCCAAAAATACCAAAATATGTATTTGTACAGTACAAATTGAAACTAAGCGACGTTCCTCCAGGACCTGCAGGTTCTACATAACAACCAAAGACTGCATGAGACTAAATAAAACTATGAAAGTGCACGTGTGCAAACAGTGTAGAGCAGCATAACCAACAGGTCAGCGACCAGCATGCTGGCTAATGAAGTCTTTTACTACTGATTTGCTTTATTAATGCTAATGTTGTATTGGATTCTAATATAAGACCAGAATCTAAAATCATAGTTGCAGAAACTGTATAAAGCTAATAAACCAACAAACTAAGGCTGAGGTCGATCAATCTGTCTTTATTCTCTCAAGCAACGACCCTTTAACTTCCGGCATCAACTCAGAGCAAGCGTAAGGAAAGAAAGAGCTTTGACCTGTTAATTGATAATCAATAATCAATTGATCAGATCAGTCTGGCGCCATTCTTATGATTTAATTTTTTTAACTTGAACTCAGATTCTCGCAGTTTTCTTGTTTAAATATCCCTTACTTTACATTACAGTAGCATACTACTATAACTACATGACCATGGTGAGGTCCAGGCCATTTTAGGCAATGCCTGTATACGACTCTTTTTGTTTGCAGTAACTGATAGTAGTAGTGGAAGTCATTTTAAATTTTGGAACGTAGTAACTAATAAGATTGACGTACATAACATTATCAGGCCAACAGCAAGTTGTAAAATTTCTGAGCTGTGCTAATTAACCCAGATAGCCCAGATGTTTTTACTTTAAATGAGCCGTCCGTGAGGGTTTAACCATTTGTTAGCTCAGGCTACTCGTAGAATGGAACCAAAACGAATATTTCCAGAGCTATTAAAGTATTCCCGATGACCGAACACTTCTGTGTCCTGTTGTGGCGTTAAATAGCACCTGTAGGTCCTGGAGGAACGTTGGACAGCTTGAGAACTGTTGCGTGTCGAGACAAAGCCGAACATGACTTCTTTTTTTTCCTAGATGTCCTTTCAAATGCAGGAATATGCAGCGATCTGTGTAGCGGCATGCTTCAGAAAGATTGCCAAGGCTAGCTGACAAAATCTTAATTAAAAATCTAATTGGGCAGCCTTTGTTGAAAGGGCTTTCATGCTTTTCGGATTATTCTGCCTTAGTTGTGAGGCCTTGGTAAGTCTCAGCCTTGACGAGGTGTGTAATAGGAGCCATACCTGAGTTTACAGTTCCCTGTTTAGACAAGTAGAGAAATGTGCCCCGGGTGACAGGGTAGGGAACAGCGTCTGAGAGTTGGCGTCGAAGGTGCATTTGAGTACTCTTTAGTCTGTCTCTATGTTATTTTACGCATTTATTAACGAATCCAGCAGCTAATGTGTACGTCTTGTGTGTTTTACCTTTCCTACAAACCCTGTTTTGACAAGTTCAATTCAAATAAGCGTAGAGAACTAATTACTACAGGTCTGTGTAGGCTGGCTTACGCTGCGAGCTTACAGGCGGGCGCTCCATTACTCATTCACTTCATCCCCCGTATTACAGGCTGATCTGGAGCATGTCTTATGGGAATGATGTAGGTCTGTGGTGACCCACTGTGGTTAACCCGTGAAGTGAATGCCTTCAGCAAGACCGAGGGAAATTGTAATTACGCAGACAAAGAACGAGATCTATAGGCCGGCTTCTGCAGACTCCAGACTCCGCTTAACTGTGGGAAAGTCCTGAGATCCGCGGGCGCAAAATACAAAGAGTTTTCTCCTCTCCTCCCACAATTATATCGTTATTGCGCCGGGAAAACTAGCCAACGCGACGCTCTTTGTCGGCTTAGTTCGGCATGACTGACAGTAATCATATTCTTTTCGTTCCTTTCAGAAAGCGCGTTTATTGAATGAATGCAAAGTACGAGCGGCCTACGTCCGTTGTCAGGCGGACTTCTTTATTTGACTTCCTAACGTGAGATCCGGCGTCCTGAACCTTACCCGCGTTAGCCCGCCGCACGATCCGTCTGAGAATCCGTGCCAACGGATGCCAAGGCAGCATTCGTGAATTTCTGTAGCCCCGAATTCTTGTGAGAAAAGGGAGAAAAGGGAGGTGTTGGAGAGCGCCGTGCCACCATTACCGCGTGGGTTCATTTGTTGTGACTTAATGTGGCAGGAGCGACTTTGCTCCCTTCAATTTGGCGAGAGAAAAAGGAACAGGAGACGGGGAGAAGGATGGAGAGAGAACGGCTGCATCTGGAAAGGGCCGACTAGGGTGACAGTCATCTGTTCGCACTCTCGAACGAGCAATTGCTCACCTCTCTGTGCGAAAATGAACTCGAGGAGATGGAGGAAAAGCGAGAAAGATTTGGGCGGCGGCAGAACGGGGGGAAAGTCAACCGCAAGGTGAAGAATGAGATAAATAAGACGTGATGCCGCACAAATACCGGGAATCGAGAAATTCCACTGAGCGGATTTCTAATTGAGATTGATTCGAGCTGAGGGAATGACGTTGACGCCATAAATATCCGGACACTCTTGAGCTAGAAATGCTGATTGGCTCTCGTTATTTGCTCTCAAGCATCGAATCAGAGCAAGCCTAAGGAAAGCAATGACTTTGATATGTTAATTACAGTAATTAATGAAAAGAAGAGTATCAGACTTTGAGATAAATAAACAGGTCGAGTTGTGTCTGGTGCCAGTCTTATGATTTATTCTATCTAACTTAATGAAGAAGTGAAATTCTCTTTGGTATCAGGATTAGAACGTGAGCACGGGTTTGCTGTAGCTTCCAGTGTTTTAAAAATGATCGCGAATTTTACTAGGAAAGCAATATGTCAGACGGCAAACGCAGTACTGTTCTGAACTCTAATAATTATTGCAGATTCCTACGTTACTCACTTATTCATGTACACTACGGGGACAGGTTTGGGCTTCGGGCGCTGTGGCATTAGGGATGGTAACGTGTTTCTGAATTTTCGTATCGTTTGCACCCAGCTGTTGTTTAAATGCCCTTCATACGTACATTACAGTATTCTTAAAAGTCTATGAGACTATGGTAATGTCCGGTAAGCATCCATACTCGTACACGGTTCTAGGTCCGTTTTCAGTAAGGATATTGACTTAGTTTCTTAAAATATTACAATATGTAGTTTGGAGCCCTAGCCCTGTATTTAGTACAGGCCACTAAAAATCAGCTGTCAGTACAAATCAGTATTTTTGGCGACGTAGGAACCAAACATGTCGAAATGTGCTATAATAAAACGAATATGTGTAACATTAACACGTAACCAACAGACCATAACAAATGACACTTTTGGCCTGTCAGAGTACGCAGATTAAACATGGCTGGCCAAAGCCACCCTGCTGGACTGACCATGTTTTTGCACACGAGTGACGGAGGAGCAGCAGAATGGGGGCTGGACAGTTGAGTTAAAAGTCGATTGTGGCTTGTTTTGTGTGATGGCTGTGTGATGCCTCATTGATAGCCAGAGCATTTTAAAGTAAGTTAGTCAATATTTGGAGACGCTGAGTGTGTTTTGGTTGGTTGTCTGGAGAGCTTGTTTCTCAATACGGTTCTAATTCCTGGATTTCTTCACCCGTCTTGATTGCTGCATTTCTGTCTGGTACTAAACATCCCACAATCCTAAACAGTCCTCGGCTCGTGTTTGGATAGTGGTTTCTGTAATCGGATTTGAATTGCGTTTAAATAAAAAGATTACTTCTTTATTGCGACAGTTTCCTGGTATCGTTTCGTTAAAGTGGCAATGCCAACAAATACAGTGGTACCACAGTGATGGTGGTGCTCTCGGCTGTTCGGAGACCGTCCAACAAATGAAGTTTATATAAATTAAGATCGAGTTTGAGTTCAGTTTACTTATACGGCGCTTTAACCAACAGAGCTTATCGCAACAGACTAGGGCTGTAACGATGCACTCTGATCTCGGTTGGAGTTTCACAATTATCGATTTTACATTTCATAAAAGACGTTGCTTTTTTATTTCTGAAGTGTAAACAATGCAAAACAATTCCCTGTTTCTGCGATAAGGTTTTAAACAAAAGCCTTTCGTCCATTGCAATTAAAATAAATTACTAAACGTTTTCAAGTAGTTTTAAAAACAAAACATAAAACATACCTTTTTTATTCCTGAAGAATAACGATTCAAAATAATGTGCACTTTTCTTCTATAACAATCTGTGAAACAAAAATAATCTGTAGTCTGTAGTAAGAAATGACTAGAAACGTTTCAAAATTGTAAACAAAATGTTCACTTCATGTTAAATAAGCAAATGAAAATGTTCCTTTTTTAATTACTAAAAACCCAAGGAAGAAAAGATTAGGATTTTTCGATGATGCTTAAAGCGTGGATGTAAATAAAGTGGTAGTGAGCATCTGTAATAACAGGGAGGTGAGGGTTGAAGGTTTTGGCGGAAATTCCGTTAGTACGCGCAGGTAAACATCTCCTCGATATCGGATTGTACGATATCCTGACTGTCACATCGTAAGCGCCACAGCACGCTGGGCTTCACTCTTGTTTTTGCCGTTGCATTATTCATGCCTGTGCGAGGCAGGTAAGTATGGTGTGCAACATTACCTCTGTTTGTAAGAAGGACACCCATAAAGCAGGAGTATGAAAGGTCCACTGCACAGCAGCGTGAAGCTCAGCAGGCCATCAGCTGGACGGGAAGATGATGGAGTGTGGACAGAGGATAGATCCACTCTATAGGAGCAGCAGCCAGGGGTCTGGATCAGCCTTAATATACAGATATTAGCAGGGAAGGGTTATGCTGTTCCCTCTCTGTCAGCACAAACATTATCGGTTTCATAGTTTAGATCCAGTAGAATCCAAACATCTGATTATGGTTCCACTGATTATGGCTCGGTTTCACTCTTTTTTATTATTCCAAATTAGCCAAGATGTGTAGGATTTTGTTGTATGTATCTAATTCAATCAATCAGAATTATTATTTTGAATCATTATACAAAAAATATGTGTTGCTAAATGAAAATGCCAAGTGAACATACCAGATATACATTTATGATTAAAAAGTATGGCAAAGAATTTCAAATATTATTAATGTTATTCGAGTTTTTATTTTGTTGTTGTTTATTTTATTATTAATATTTAAAAATATTTTTAATTCATTTACTCGTTTATGTTTGCCTTTGTAGTTGTTTTATCAGTTTTGCAGGTATTATAATAATAATAATAATAATAATAATAATAATACTCACAAAAAACATCAATAAACATAATGATATCGATATTATTATAATTATTTGTCTTTATGAACGTCATTAATAATAACAATAATAATGAAATAACAGAATACTAATATAATCTATTTTACTGCTATTGTCATTTTTACTTTTATTATTTTTATAATATAACATCATTAAGTATAATAAAAATAACAACAATATAATAATAATCATAGTAATATTAATGTTTAAATATATTTTTTGTTTATTTATTTATTCATTAATCAGTTATTTAATTTAGTTTTTGCAGTTTCTTTGTTAGTTTTGCAGCTAATAATAATAATATAATCCTAAAAATCATATCAATGACCATAATATTATAGCTATTATTATTACAGTATTATTATTATTATTATTATTATTATTATTATTGAGGTATTTCTTTCATTTTTATCAAAGGTATAACCCTGGAGCAGATTTAGAATTTTAATTCGTTATTAATCTGACGATCACGTGAGCAGGGCTGCTAAAAATAGGAGCAGGCATGTTTGAGAACAGAGCGCACATGCTGCACTAATCTATCCCAGCAGCCCCTGTGTGCTGGGCTAAACAGAATTTACAGATGAAGGGTCTGGTTGAGGGTTTGATGTATAGAGCATCTTCTCTGGCTGTGTGTGTTTTCCTGCACAGCTCCTCCCCCTCCGTGTGTATGTAGGTCAGTCCGTAACCCCTGCGTCTGCGCAGCTTTGATGATTCACTCATTATGCATGCAAGAGCAAAAATAATCATCAGAGGACAGAAAAGCAGCTCAAAAAAAAGCTCAGCACTTCAGATAAATGAGCTCTCACTGTCCTCTCTCCTCCTTCGTCTTCGCCTTCGTCTTCTTCTCTCCTGCCATTTCCAGTCCTGTTATCTTCACGCTCTCATCTTCTCCTCCGCGGTTCGGTTTCTTCTGCTCAGGGTCGGGTCATTTATAGGGTTATGTGTGGTGAAAGGTCGGCCATGCGGAAAGAAAATCAGATTTAGGAAACCTTCAGAGCATGCATCTGCACGAAGCATAGATCACAGCTATTCTAAAAAATGTCTGCACATGAAAGCACGCCATATAGAGTCTCGTTAGCTCCTGTCATTAGCCGTTAGATGGTCAAAGCAAATAATTTGATGAATACAGGGATTATTGAGCTAAAGGTGACTGTGGTGCACGGTGCTAAAAACAGGAACGGTTTTTAAGCTTTATAAGCCTCCAGTACCAAAAATAACCCAGCTAGAGAAAGTCACATAATTAGTGTAGGCAAGGATGTGCTCGGTGTTGAATCCTTAAGTACGCGCATTCCTCCTGTCTTTTTCATGTGTTACATTATTTTATTTTCCTGAGCGCTCTCTTCCATTCTTTCTCTATTTTTCAAAACTCGACTAGCATTGTCACGCCCGACGCCGTACTCATATTAGCTCACGAGCCTACTCAGAGCCAAGACACTGCGATTTCAGCCAACCCTAGGGTTTTATTACGTTAAAAGATTGTTAATAACTCTTACAGTTCCTCAATTCAGAGTCCGTGGTAAAGCTTAAGTCCTCTAGTTCAAAGGAAGAAAGTCGGGCTTGTTATTTGACTTTCGTTTATTATTGTAGTTGGTTTTACAAGCCCTTTCACCAGAGCCTCATTCGTAAAACGTTTTTAGGGTCATATTTGATCCCAACATCCACGGATTTCCTTAAAATGTCAGACAAGTCACAAAGCTGAGGATGAGGAACAGGTTCTCAGCAAAGTCAACAATATGCTTCGAGAACACGCTCAGCTTTACGCTCTCTGTCTTGTAATAATGCAGGTAAGGAGCAAACTATAAACCTGTTGTACAACAAATTTAACCATAAACAAGCTATATTTCTATATAACAGACCCGATTTTGCCCAGTTTTTTAGGACTAATATATTTATTGCTGATTTCTAGGTCAGTGTTTTTTTTAACTGGACAAATTTGTTCCATTAAAAACAGCAAAAACACAAACATATATCAGTCCATATATATATATATATATATATATATATATATATATATATATATATATACACACACATACATAGGGAATACTGAAACCGTGCATCATTCCGAACCCTGTATATACAGCGGAACCACGGAATTTGAATGGTTCTTTATTCGGCCAATTTGCACATCGAACAAAATTCAGACTTCAAGCATCGGTACTAAACAAATACGAATTCGAACGACCTTCCAGAACCATATAAACTGGAATTCTGAGGTATTCAGAGTATTTTTGAAATATCTTTTTTGTTTTTTTTTTGTATAGAAGAGAAGATTTTGATTTCTCACGAGTTAAACTTTTAAATAAGGAACGTTATTCATTAACACAGACTCACGTTTTCACAGTCGCAGATTAGTTTCCGTTTGAGAATCCGTTCCTATGCTTTGCGACACAGCCACCAGAGTTAAATGTACTTGCTTTTCATGGTTTCTGCACATTTCTAAGTCAGTTCTTTTCTCTCATAAGTACAATAGGGGATATGTTGTGCTGTCACATAAAGACAGTTTCTAATTCCAGAAATGTTTGAGAGAAAGAGAGCGGGGTAAGAAGGGGCTGAGCGATTCGGTGCCATATTTTACTCATCTGAAATAGTACAAGAAAAGGGAATCAAATAGTGGTGGTTGGAGTTGGCATTAAATAAATCAATGCATGGCAAACACTGCAGCAAACTGTGACTAGTACAGAGCAGCTCATTTGCCAGGCTTCGACCGATCCCTAAATATTGCTGGTGTCCCACCATAGATTCCTCCGTGAGAGTACATTATCGCGTTTCCCTTTCCTGAAGAAGTGGAAGGCTGTTAAGCCAACAGTTTTGCATTATGAGTTATGAGTACAGTGTTATATATGCGCCATCATGTTGGCATTAAATGCCACCATTAGCTGAACGGAAATGTCTTGGCAACGGTACGTCCAGGCTCTGATCCCGAACGCGCCCCATAAATCTGTTGCGCCGGCGGATTGAATTATGGCGCATCCCTCCACCTATTTATCTCGGAAAGCGCCTTTTTGTCTGGCAGCGCTCAGAGTCGTCGTGCTATCTGCATATTCCCAGAGGCCTGATAAACGGGGGCGTGTTTTGTTCTCTCGGAGTCTACCGGGACAGCTAGCGGGCGGCTTTTAGTTAGAGCTTATCTACCTGCTGGCAGGTACTGCTGTTAGCATTACACCCCCACCTCCGCCCACCCCTGCCCATCATGCCTCGCGTCTGTCGGCTGCAGTAAAGCCGGAGCGGCGTTTCTTCCGTGCACGATTCTTACAAGATGCAGGTAGAGCGTCCGTGGCATAATCAGGACGAGTTACGACGGGCACGCGAGGACTGTCTCGTACTGTAATGAGTATGCAGATAGAAATGATGACAGAAATCCACCCGTGTGTTTTCCTGCACGCTGCACAGCTTTGCTTAGTCGCGGTTCGACCATGGACCGCCTGTTTTATGGCCTCGATGTTTGTCATGCACCATATGGCTCTCGCAAGGCCTTATTAGCTTTGCTGTTTTACTGGCCCTCATAAGGATGCTGTTGACAAGCCAGTTTTTCGTATCTACCGATACGCCTACACGGGAATAGCTCTAACATCCGCCACACAACACAGTGCTGCCTGTAATGAAACCCCTCTGTCTCTTTAATCCCATTAAGAGGCGATATCAAAAAACAAGCAGGAAACAAACACCGTCCTGGTTGTAGGCACGAATATGCAGGATAAGCAGGACCGTGCTTGCTGACGTGAAGAATCTGAGTAATTAGCACAGACGTGACCCTTCAATCTCCAATTAGCCCTCGCTCTCCACTTCCTGAGATGAAGATTGCTTAATAGAGTTGAGTAAAATGCACTTGTTGGGATCAATCCATTATATTTGTATCTGGGAATCACTCGCATGTGTAAATGTGTGCATCTTTAATTAGTGTGTGTAAGCATGTGCAAAATGGCACTCGGAGTTGTTTTTTACTTTTTACGGCTGCTTTTATGATTAGATTCCTCCGCAAGCCCGTCAGGAGGATATATCTGAGCCGGTCGGTGTACATCATAGATCAGCTGGTTTTTTTTTTCCGCCGGAGAGCCAGAACAAGACCTCATTAAGCCGCCTGTTACAGCCAGAATATGTCAAGTGCCGCTCTCTCTGAGACCCTCATTATCTGCTCTATTCAATAGCCTAGGCATCACCTTTGCGGCAGCGTACAGATATTTGTGTGACCTATTCGCCGGCGTGTTCTATTAACATATGCAAATGGCCCGGGAAATGTTAAAAGTCACTCGCTGAATGCCATTTAGCTGTGTACTGGCTATCAAAGCCAGAGAGTGCATGTTTTAAATAGCAGTAGAGTCAGGGTTTGGTGGCTTTCTGCAACTGCACCAAGCATCCCCGCCATAACGCAGAACCTTTTTCTTACGAGTCTTGTTTTTGAGAACATGGGAAGGCAGTGTGTGTGAACGGGCTTGTGATTTGCATGTGTGTGTCATTTGCATGAAGCCGTTTCCTGTATGTCATATGCAAATACCCTAAACACTACCCCAAACCTGACACTAAACCCTAACCCTAAATCTCTCAACCGTGACGCTACATCTTCTGTCCCCTAACCCCAATCTTAACACTAAACCTAACCCTACATCATCTGTTGCCTAACCCTAACTCTAAACCTAACTCCAGATCTCTAAGCTCTAACCTCAACACGAAACATTTCCTAACCCTAAACCTTAACCCAGCCCTAATCTCAACCCTAAATCTAACACTAAACCCTAGCCCATTTCTACTTGTTAGACATGTTTGGATCTGTACTCACTCTAAATCCCAACCCTAATACTAAACACTAATCTTAATCTCTAGTTCTAAACCCTAACCCTACATCGTCTCACCCCAACCCTAACACTAACCCCAATCCTACATCCCCTAACCCTAAACTCAATCCTAACCCTAAAAAACTCATTTTAATCCTTAACCCTACATCTTTTAAGCCAATCCCAACCATAAACCTAACACTACAGACCGTTACATGCATTTCTTCATGCGGTTTATTCTGAGCTTGTATAAATATTTCGTTGTTTTGCGTTGTGTTTGATGAGTAACGGCCTTAACCCTCTATCTCATGTCAGACAGTAGGAGTGGCTCAGTACTACTAGGGTTTTGAAAAAAATGGCTTGTCTAAAATTCATTAAACATGTATGATGTAATTAAGAGCTGCACATTTCTTGGTATTACTTGTTTTTTTGATTAATTATTAACTGACGGGTGTTAGCTGTTGGTCTGTATTCATTCTGGCAGTGGTGTAGCAGCTAGTCTAGGTTCACTGGTACTGCCTCTGTAGGGTTTTGCATGTTCTCCATGACTAAAATGGGTTGCATGAGGATGTCCTTGCCGTACATTTGATGATATATTTGATTGCACCTCCCCTGGTACGGTAAGTATGCATTTAGAGATTGAATGCTGATTTTTACAAAGTGTGAGAATATGTCAGCATAAAGCTGTTCATAAGCTGTTTAAAGGAAAGGCAGCGTTTTTGTTTTATAAGGTGTCAGGTCGATTTACCTGCTTGGGCTTTCCTGATTTTTAATTTTTTATTATTATGATTTTTTTGCTGATTTACCTGCAGGGTTGCTGATCTTCTTTCTGATCTGCTGCATGTGGTTCTTCCTACCTGGCTGTATGAAATGTTTTAATGGTTTGGTCCTGAGTGGGATTTAGACTAACTAAGCCAGGATTTGAGTGTTGGGGTTAGGCTATGGGTTGTTGGGGGCGGGGACATCTTTTCCTTTTTCCTTCCCTTATGCTTGCCCTTCCCTCTGTCCTTTCCACATCAAAAGAGCACTTGCACTCCTTCCCACCAGAGCACTGATGCACTTTCCCCTTCCATGTGTGTTTTCCTACCCAGAATTCCCTCTCCATCCACGTACCGCTGGCCCGGAGAACCGGCAGGAGCAGTCCGGTTCCTACGCCGCCATTTTAGGTGGTGTGGGCGCCCTGGTTGCGCTGGCTATAGGCATCGGACTGCTGGTCTACTTCCTGCGCCGTCGCCAGCGTACCTTCAAGGGCGACTACAGCACCAAGAAGCACGTTTTTGGCAATGGCTACAGCAAGGCAGGCTCCGTGTCTGTGCACCCGCCGGTGCCCAAGAACCTGCAGTACCCGGATGACTCCGACGACGAGAAGAAGCCCGCGCAGATCGGCGGACCCGGGACCTTCGAGGGCGCAGAGTGCGATTTTGATGGCAACTCTGAAGATCTGAAGAGGCCGTATTTCACAGTGGACGAAGGCGAGAGCCGGGATTACGATGACCGGACCCTCGCTTTCCAGTACGAGCCCGAGGCCGAGATCGCCGATGACATGGTGTCCCAAACTGACGGCTCGGTTATTTCAAAGAAAGAGTGGTATGTGTAGCGTGGCGCAAAAAGAATAAGAGTAAATAAACATGTCTGCTCCGTTCCTGTATCCTTCCACACCCCTTCATCTCCATCAGTAGATGCCCTCCCTTCACCCATCCACCCGAAACTCCATCCTCACTCCTCACTGAGTAACTTCCGCCCCCATCAGACCATATCTGACACGCCAACGTCACGACATTCCTGTGCGTTCCAACTAAGAGGCGATCATCCACTCATGCCAATTGCTATTCGCTCATGAACTGCATTGTTGTTGGTGCATTATTATTATTTTATACAATTCTGTTGGACGTTCTTATAAATGTATTAAATGTTCAAAAAAAAAGACGCTTTGTAACCGGGGGTATTCCGGGCCGTCTTGTGAAAGTCCTACACTGGATGTACGATGCATTTTTTTAAGCCTTATTTTAATCTCTTAGCCATCAGTTTTACATTTATGATTTTTTTTTATCCTTCTGGTGTTGGTTATCCAAAACTGTGCAGGTCATGTATATATGGATCGATAAGCAAGTGGTCAGTTGTTTCAGAACGAAATGTCACAGTTTTTGGACTTTTCCAAAGGCATGTATATCGTGGAGGCCATATTACTTTTCTAAAAATGGAATTCCTGATTCCTCATCATGAGAGCTGTGTCGCAAAAACCCATCTTTGTACCATCGCTCATCCTCGCTGTCTTCATGGGGCATTTTAGTTTTAATGATTTAATGACGTCATTTCGCCACCGTTGACTCTATAAAATCTAAACAAGCAAAGTGATGGAGTGATGGGTTGTCCGTGCAGTTCTTCACGTTGACATGCTATCGATTCTGTAAATGTCAACAGTTCGGCTCGAACGTGGCTCGATATTTATGAGATCATACACTCTCGGTGCGACGTCGCAACCTTTTTCGACACCGTGGACATCGCGGAGTGGAATACGGAAACTGGAAACGGAGAGTTTGACGTTCACTTGTCGGGCACGGAAACTGCAAATCAGAGATTTACAGACGCTATTTTCTGCCATTGTGTTCATCTTTTTTTATTTAAGATCACAGCAAAGACTTGCCAAAAATGCCGACGCTACAGACTGATACGGGACTGCTGGTCAAACCTAGTGCTGTGATTGTCTAAACCACAGAGCGTTTAGCTGTGGTTCTTTTTCATTGCAGTGTTCATTTGTCTATGACTTTTCATACAGAGCAGGGAGAATTGCTGAAGAAAAATCCGTGTAAAAAAAAAACACCACAAAATGCATCGAGACACATCTGGATAGCTAAAAAGATGCAAATGATGATAATGCAAGCCTTATTTTTAGGTTTTCGTGTGCGTTTTTAGGTTTATTTGTGCATGCACTTGTATGTCCGGGTTTTTTTTGTTCCTCTTTTGCATACAGTCAGTGTTCTCCTCGGTTGGCTCCTTACAGTAAAAGGCCTGCCAGCATGAAGGGGCGTTTGGGATTTGTGGGCACTCTCCTGATTCGTTTTTATATTCAGAGTCAAACACCAATTCGAGCGGCGTGCCTGTTGCTTTAACAACGCAATTAAATTTGTCACTGGGAAATTAAATATTTAACTGCAGTACCTGCCTGGGGTATGGCTCTCCAAAGGTAAAAGACTTTTATAATCTTCTATAATGTCTTCAGATAATAAAGCCACAAATAACCGTTCTTTACAATAATGCAGTAGATTAAGCTCTTTGAGTTTATCCTCGTATATAAATCTTGAATCGATCCTCGAGATGGCTTTTCATATATTGTTTCTTTAATAAAAAAAACTTGTTGTTACATGTGACATTCTACAAATAACAGTGCCTATCATGTATGTGAGATGTAAGGTATTTTTACAATGAAAAAAAAAGAAAAAAAATGTACAGAACGTATGCTGTGAGGGTTGTCTCTCCTGTTTGTATCGTGTATCATAGGTTCAAGAATTACATCATCCTATCTGTGGTCCCTCAAAGAGCCGCGAGATAAATCGATCTAGAAATATGTTTACACTTGCAGGGCAAAGCGTGGAGGGAAATCGTTTGTTTTTGCATTCAGTTTGTGGTGTTAAGTTTGAAACCTGATGATTTAAAGAAAAAAAAAAAAGGGCAAAACCCACATCCTGAGCCAATCAGACCAAACCGTGGCACTTTTACTCCAATAAAACGTGCTTTTGCTTTTGTTTAAACTGGTTAATGAGGTGTTAAGACCGCTCCCTGAGCCCCCCAGCACTGACCCGGGCCACCTACAACGTTTTGTAATGATCACGTATTATTGTTTTCCAACTTAAGCACAAGGTCTGAAGCACTGAATGGTTATAATGGGCTTAAATTTTTAGATAAATGAAAATCAAGTCACGTTCATGTCGTCTGATGTCTTAACGATAAGCAGCATCGCTCACGAGATGCTTGCAAACAAACCACTGTTGGTTTTCTTACTTCTCCAATCCGGGTTTCATGTCCAGGCCTGACTTTCCATTGTAAAAACGATATGCAACATTGCAAGCGCAGTTCGGTTTCTGTACGAGGAACTGATGTATGGACAGCGTTCATGAACATTAAAGACACCCGGAGACACACCCGTCAACGGACCCGACTGGATATGAAGCGCGTATTTGACATGTCGATGCATATATTGGGCTAAAGGTACCTACTCATAAGACTTTGTAAATAGCTGCAAGGTGAAAAAAATCTAAAGAATAATCTAGTGTCCACGCAGCCATGTGAATGTATGTTTGCTGGGGTTTATTGGAAAAAAAAGAAATATATATATATATTGTTTACTTGGTGACACAGTGAAGTAACCTGTATTGGCTTTAAAACATTAAACGATCTCAGTGGTCAATGCTATTTTGTCCTGTTGTTACGCATGCAGCGTTCGTTTGGGAACCTTTCCGAAACAATGAGAACTGTAATAACCACGTTTTCACCAAAAAAAGAGGGTTTTATTTTGGCTTTGGCACAGCCTTTTCAGCAACTCATCAAATTCATATTTCACATAAGCAATGCTCTCTTTTGTTATTTAAACAGAGGGTTCTGTAAACAATGGTGCCGTTCTTTATTCTTCCTGAGAACTACAGCCGAAAGAGAAAAGACCATGTTTTGGAAACATACGGCGAGCAAAAGGATTCTCATGAGCTCTTTGAGGGGGGGTTTCCACCACCCTGCACCTATCAGCCTTAAATGTCAAGCCACTAATAACTGCTTTCAGTGTTTGTGTCACAACAAGAGAAACAGAACATCAGCGACGAGCACAAAGCGCCAACAACGACGCCGAGTACTGAGAGCGTCCGTCCAGGTACCGTCTCGCCATTAGGAAAGTGGTTAAGAAATGTCTGTATATAATCAGCACACTTGTACTCCAAATAATTTTTCAAAATCAGCGTTAATTGAACTTAATGTCTTTCAAAAATGTCTGTTTTGCAATCCAACCTGTCACATTTATTCTAGTTATTGAAGTTTTCTTATGAACAAAATGCACAATTCAGAGAAATGTTTAGAATAATGTCCGTATCGACAGTTGGAGCAATAATTTAAGATTAGTCAGCTAGTTTTAAGTGGAAGAGGAAGAGGATTCCTGGAAGAGGATGCAAGTGGAGCGCACAGAACGTAAACACAAACGTTCCTATAACACACAGCTGGAAGTTTGTAAGAAATGGATTCATTTTTAACCAGTTTTCCAAATCGACTCTTCCTCTGTGCAAACAACTAGTTGTAGTTCACATGCCAGGCACATTTCCGTGGTTTCAGGATTAGGGATTGGAGATAGGCTTAGGGTTAATGAGATAGGAATAGGGACGGGCACAGCTGTACCCCTCTGTTTGCCAGTCAGTCATCGGGGCAACACTGTGCATAAAAATAAGCCCGTTAAACACTAAATAGATCGTGATTTAACATAAGTGGGAGTTACTCTGTCATGAATGAGAAATGAAGAACAGATTAACACTACAGATTTTTACTAACTGCATGAACTCAACACAGCTATGAGCGATCATCACCTCATCTGCAGCGTGGATTATTTCTATTAAGTGTTTGAGGATGTCCCTCACTCCAGGAGAAAAGCAGCAAGAAACTGGCTCAGGCCAAAAGCGTTCAAACTGTTGGAAAGATGCTTGGGCATTCTGGGAAATGTTGTACCCGTAGTGAATTTGTGCGGCATGTCCTGGATCAAATTGCCACAGCAACATCTTAGTGGAGGACGTGCCTCAGTGGAGCTGGTCCGATGATGCCCCTGGTTATTAGGTTTGAGGAGAAGGTTGTGGGTTAGGGTTAGGATTAGGGGTAGGGTTCGGGGTTAGGGTTCAGCATTGGGGTAGGGTTCAGAGTTAGGGTTGGGATTAGGGTAGGGTTTGGAGTTAGGGTTAGCAGATTGGGTTATGGGTTAGGGTTAGAATGTGGGGTTAGGAGAAGAGTTTGGGTTAGGAAATAGGATAGGGTTAATGAGACAGGATCAAACATTATTGGAACTGAAAGCAGACTGTATGATTCATCAGACTCCTCAGATGATGCAGCTTTATTGTTGAGTACAGGGGGGGGGGGGTGTAAAAAGAGGGTTATATAGAATATGGTGCAGGATCTGGGATTTAAAGTACCAGGAGATTTCTGGACCTGAAGAGATTCCATATTGATGAGGGTCTCTCTCTCTATTCTTCAGTCTCATAAAGCACTTTGAGAGAAGAAGAACCTTTCATTTTGACACAGACTATGGATTGAAACAGATGGGTTTCTCAGATTGAAGGTATGATTTATTTAAGCTTTTTTTTAAATCTGAGATTAAACGAATTAAACGGCAAGACATTTTTCATAACCATTAACAGTCTCCCTCCATATCAAACGGTACGAATAATTGGGGAAACGGGCCATTTTCCCAGCAGGAGGCAATTCATAATTACATGACCCAGTATGTTTTTGAACGCTTTGCTAGCCACGGCTCTTGCACAGAATCAATCCCTGTGTGTCTGCGCACAGCGTCTCTTTGTAGCCATGCCAGGGTCTGAACGCAGCGAGCCGGGGACATGGCTAAACGATAAGGAATCTGCTTCGTTATTCACATCCGCGGTCATATCGCACTCAGTGGGGGGCATTAGATTTGCGGCGCATCGAAACGTGCGTGGGAATATTATTGCTGAAGGAAAGCCAGCTGGTACTTCATTCTACAAGATGTTAAGGTGTGGTAATGTGGTGTAATTGTATTTTCTGATTGAGGGCAGGAGGGGTCTAGGTGTTAAAATTAATTTCACCGTGCCAGAATAAGGAATAGCATCATTACTATTATTATTAGAATTAGAATTAGTACTAGTGTGCTCTGGCCCCATCCCAATGCGGCGAGGTGACCAAGCCTACAGCAGGTTATGGTCACTGAACTGCTGGCTGTCCAAGTGGTGCTCTGAAAACAACGTGGGCTTTATAGACAACTGGACAGCCTTTGAGGGTAAGCCTGGCCTTTTAGGATGGGACGGTGTCCATCCCACTCGGGAGGGTGCTGCTCTCATCTCCTGCAACATTGCCCATAGTCTTATGGCCCGATTGGTTAGCGGGCTGACTATCCAGAGCAGGGGTCAGGCAGCAGACAGACCGGCTTAACCAACTGTCTGCTGGTAGCCATGCACCGTCACCCAGAACCCAGAACCCACATTATTGAAAACTGTGTCTGTTACCCGCATCTGCGCTAAACGTAAACGCTCTCAAAAAGTCTGTTTTAATAACCTCATTAGTATAAACACAGATAGCTGCAAAGAAAATAACAACATTAGACTAAAGCTAGGACTACTTAACATTAGATCACTTACAAACAAAGCAGTGATTGTAAATGAAATGATCACTGATAAACGCTTACACGCTCTGTGTCTCACTGAGACTTGGATTAGACCTGATGAATATTTAGCCTTAAATGAAGCCTCACCTCCTGGATACAGTCATGCTAGTTGCCCTCGTCCTAATGGTCGGGGGGGAGGCATAGCCACAATTTTTGACAAAGACTTAGGTGTTACAGCTAAATCCCATTACAAGGCTAATTCTTTTTGAAATACTGATTCTTAATGTGACTGATCCATCGTTATGGAAGTCAAAACCACACTCTTTTCAGCTTATCACTATTTTACCGTCCTCCTGGTCCCTATTCAGAATTTCTTCAGGAATTTTGCTAACTTTCTTTCCTGCTTACTACTGTCAACAGATAAGGCTTTAATTGTAGGTGATTTCAATATTCACTTTGACAATGAGCAGGATCCACTTAAAATTGCTTTCGAGTCCATCTTAGAATCCATGGGTATCACTCAGAATGTGATGGGACCAACCCACCGCTGTAATCATACTTTAGATCTAATATTAACATTTGGTATCAATATAGATAACCTTGATGTTTTCCCGCAAAGTGATTCGATTTCAGATCACTATCTTTTAGTATTTGAGCTATCTCTAATAAATAAAATCCTTCTGCCTCGTTATCACACCAAGCGCACTATCACATCTGCTACTCCAGCTGCGTTTATAAAAACCTACCAGACTTAAAATTTAATACACCTACGGAGATAAATCATCTTGAGTGTGTAAATGAGCAATTAGAATGTGTGCTTCGCTCAACCCTGGACACGACTGCCCCTGCTAGGCTCAAACGTATTAGGGAAAAAAGGCTAGCACCATGGTATAATGACCACACCCGTACCTTAAAGCAAAGAACACGGCATTTAGAGCGCAAGTGGAGACATAGTAAATTGGAGGTGTTTAAGATTGCTTGGAGGGACAGCATGGCAGAGTATAAGCATGCCCTCACTAAAGCTAAAGCTGCATACTTCTCTTCAATCATAGAGAAAAATAAGAATAATCCAAGATTTCTCTTTAATACAGTCTCCAAATTAACAAAAAACCCCACAGAAAGTGACTCTCCCATTCTGTGTAATTTTAACAGTAATGATTTCATGACTTTCTTTAATGATAAGATAGAAAACATTAGGCACAGAACTCAATGCTCATCACATCACCAAACTGTTCAGCAACCTTCCAGATGCAGCACTAGTGAAGACATCTGTTCAATTAGCCGTAAATCAAGATTAGAATCTTTTACCCCGATTACTAATACTGAACTATCCGCACTGATCAGCTCGTCTAAGTCATCAACATGTTTGTTAGATCCAAATTCCTACACGTCTACTCAAACAAGTATTACCTAGTGTTATAGAGCCAGTGTTAGTTTATTTTAAATTCATCCCTTACCTTAGGTTATGTGCCCGAATCCTTTAAGTCTGCCGTTATCAAAACCACTGATTAAAAAAGCCAATCTTGACCCTTGTGTGATATCTAATTATAGACCAATTTCAAATCTACCGTTTCTGTCCAAAATCTTAGAAAAAGCGTCTATCAACAGCCTGTAGTCACCTCCAAAGGAATGAAATTTATGAAACATTTCAGTCTGGCTTCAGGCCCCATCATAGTACTGAAACAGCATTAATTAGGGTACTTAATGACTTGTTAATGTCCTCAGATAAGGGATGTGTTTCTTTTCTTGTTCTGTTAGATTTAAGTGCAGCATTTGACACTATAGATCATGATGTTTTACTAAACAGACTAGAAAATACTGTAGGTATTAAGGGATCAGCACTTTCTTGGTTTAAATCCTACTTTAACTGACCGGTACCAGTTTGTTCATATAATAATCTAAGATCTAAGCTCTCTAATCTAAGATCTAAGCTCTCAAAAGTGAAGTATGGCGTGCCTCAGGGGTCAGTGCTTGGCCCGCTTTTATTCTCTCTGTACATGCTGCCACTAGGCTCAGTTATTCGTAAACATGGCATTAGTTTCCACTGCTATGCAGATGATACACACAGCTGTACATATCAGCCAAAACCTAATGACAGCCTTACAATCAACAAAATCGAGGACTGTGTAAAGGAAATAAAAGATTGGATGTTATTTAATTTTCTCTTACTTAACTCAGATAAAACTGAGGTGCTATTAGTGGGACCCAAGGCTGTGAGAGACAGGTTAGCTACATCTATCCTAAATCTAGATGGCTGTCCAGTATTGCCCAGTCCGTCTGTAAAAAACTTAGGGGTCACACTTGATTCAGATCTCTCCTTTGATGCGCACATTAGCAGCATCACTCGAATTGCTTTCTTTCAATTACGTAATATCGCTAAACTTAGAAATATCCTCTCTTTTAATGATGCAGAAAAACTTGTTCATGCGTTTATAACCTCAAGGTTGGATTACTGTAACGCCTTACTTACTGGATGCTCTAGTAAATCTATAAATAAACTTCAGTTAGTTCAGAATGCAGCTGCCCGAGTGCTAACTCGAACTAGAAAAATTTGATCATATCACTCCTGTTCTATCATCACTGCACTGGTTACCAGTCAAATTCCGCATTGATTACAAAATACTTCTTATAACTTATAAAGCTCTACATGGCCTGGCCCCACATTATCTGAGTGAACTCTTAGAGTTTTACAATCCAACTCGTCTACTTCGTTCGCAGGGTGCAGGACTTCTTTTAGTTCCTAGAATTAAAAAAAAGTCACACAGCAGGGGGAAAGGCTTTCTCATACATGGCCCCCCAACTATGGAATAAACTTCCCACTTTCGTTCGAGAATCAGACACCCTCCAAAGTTTTTAAGTCTAGGCTAAAGACATACTTATTTACACAGGCTTTTGACTAGATTTAGACCAGGTTGCATGGTTTGGGTTGCTGAGGCCGGAGTCTGAAGTCATGTCTGGCCTGCCTGCCTTGTCCGCTTGCCGGGAGTGTCGGGTGGGCGGTCTGGCTGAACTAGGCTTGGGTCCTCGTGATCTTGACTCATGCATCCTTGCCTTAGAATAAGGGCAGAGCTGGGGTTCATAGTCATAAAAGAGTCTTATGGTGATCAGAGACGTTGGGTTGCTGTCTTCTGCCGCTCGTGGGTTGCCAATGTCTCATGTGATCCCTCTTGGCTGTGTTTCCTTCCAGTTTCTCCTCTTTCTAGCTTTCTAGCTATGCTGCTATAGCTAATGCTGCCGGGGTCTCATGCTACACTTGGCATCAGTGATTGACATGGCATCAGTGATTGTTAATAGACACTGTGCTCTTAATCAATAACTAATTACATTTTCTGTTTTCTCTCCGAGCTGTGTTCCGGCAGTTCCGGCCCCACACATGATGTACATCTGATGGAGCTCCACTGTGCATAATTCACATTTTATTCGACCATGACTCCATGACTTTAGTTTCGCTCTTAGATTTATCATCATACCCGGGCCACTTAATGTCGATGTGCATACTTCACATTCTATTCGAACTTTGACTCCATGACTTTAGTTTCGCTCTTAGATTTATCATCATACCCCGGCCACTTAATGTCGATGTGCATACTTCACATTCTATTCGAACTTTGACTCCATGACTTTAGTTCGCTCTTAGATTTATCATCTACGCCGCCCAAGGAGGTTGGGTCCCTTTTTGAGTCTTGGTCCTCCCAAGGTTTCTTCCTAGAACTAGGGAGTTTTTTTTCCTTGCCACTGTCGCCCTAGGCTTGCTCAATTTGGGATTGGACGTAGTTATTAGGAGATAATCTAAACTTGTAAAGTTGCTTTGAGACAATGCTCCATTGTAAAAAGCGCTATATAAATAAATCTGACTTGACTTGACTTGACTAGTTATTATGGCTGCATGTATGGGATTAGATGTGATGATGCTTAGTGTTGGTTAGTGACATTAGGGACTGTTAAGTCAAATTTGAAACTGCATGATCTGTTAAACCTCAGATTTACGTTATATATCAATAATATCAATCGTAATGTGCATGAAATGATGTCATATTTAAAGATGTCACGTGAGTCAAACACAAAATCATCATTAAACAAAGTATTAGGACTATCCTTTAGCGACGACGTTCTCAGATGTGCCCCGTTGGATTAAGACTCACTGAACGCGTTGTCATGTTTATGGTTTGAGAAGACCTGTGTTTTGTGACAGATGAGTAAATTATTCCGGTAAAGGGATGCACATGGTCAGCAAAAACACCCAGAGTGCTGCTGCGTTCAAGGACTTGAATCGTTGCAAGTCGGTGAAGCCACACGTCAGGATGTTTTGAGAGCTTAATAAATGATGTTAAGCCTCTGTGGGTGCTCAAACTCAACAATCTTACGCTTCCCTACGCAGCCGGATGAGGATTTGTAAATAAAGACCATCGAATGTCACAACGCAGAAGAACAGAGATCTACAGAGAGCAATTTTTTTCTGAAATGGAAGCTTTCAAGTTGAGACGAGATCTGGAAGATTAAGAAAACCGAGTCCTCACATCACAAGGACCTGCAGGAAAATCTGGTTGGGATGTGAGTAACAGTGCACCAGTCCACTTTTACCAAGTGCTTAAACCCAAATTTGGCAGCTCTTTGTCTTTCTCAACCATATTTATCGCTCATATAAATATAATAAACATAATAAAGTAACAATTGTCACCATCACCACAGTGTACAAGCTGATTATTATAAATGACTGCAAGAAATGAATGATACGACATTTCTTACTCTTCACTCTCACGTACGTAGTGTTTATTGGGGAAGAAACTGAGAAATGCAAGATCTCCAAACAACAGTAAGCCTCACAATCATGGCAAATGGTGGAAGAACAAAGAACAAGGTTCCACCAAAGCAGACGAGCTTAGTGACCGTCCTAAGGAACGAGGTTTGGAATGAAGGCGAGATTCTGCAGCTCTGTGGCAGCTGCAAATGGTAGATAACACCGTTAATCCCCGCATCACACTTTAAAGTGCTTGATGTACCTCTGAATGAGGTTCTGGAGGCTCCTCGTGGATGCACACTTCTTCCTTGCGGTGTTCATTGGCCTGCCGCTTGACATGCCCTTCTCAAACCCTCTCACTCTGGTGGAACCAGTCCTCCAATACCGGCAAGCCCTTGCTGCTTGGTGTCCAGGGGAACAGCGAAGGCTGGAACGTACGATACTAGCCGAGAATGCTCGCTGTTTCCGTGAAGAAGATCATCTAAAGTATATAGCCAATCCCAAATTGAGCAGGCCTAGACCAACAGTGGCAAGGAAAATCCCTAAACGTTATAAGGAAGAAATCTCAAAAAAGGAACCTGACCTGCTTGGGCAAACTTATCTAATTAATTATCAGTTTGTCTAGGGTAAGGGGTGAGAGCACGACTCCTTAGGACTGCTTCTCCTCACCAACATGCTGGCACGGTCAGTTAATAAGTACTGCACAAATGCCACGTTGGGTTCTTCATTCGGAAAACTCACCTCAAACATTTCAAAACAAACAGGTAGGAACAAAAGGGTCGCAATCACACCGAACGCTGGAAGAACAAATGACGAGGTCTGCCAAAGCAGACTAATTTAGTACCTGGCTGTGGTCCTGAATCGAGATCGAGTGGAGGCTCGGCTGGATTATAGGAAAGAACAAACACAAAGCGCTCAAGGCACACAATGGAAAAGCTGGGGAAGAAAATCCACACTGGGCTCGATACATAAACAGGGCAGCAGCTGAGAAGCACAAAGGAGAACCTGCACAAGGTACGAGTGAGAGACAATCCCAAAATCCGAGCACAAGGCGATGTAGGAAGAGCGAGAGCGGCGCAAAGCAAGAGGGAAATCAGATGTGTTTTATAATCAGAAATATGATGTGCAGTCGATGTTGAAACTGGCCAAACTATGAATGATTATTAAAGCTGAAATAACAATCATTGAAAATGTATCACCAAACACCCCAACAGTTTTCAATGAGGGTCAGGTAACAGGACTGGAATGCCTGTGAGTGTATGGGTGGTACCAAAGCCACACTTCATGAGCAGTAGTAGCCAGAATAGTCACTTAAAATCTTCTGCTTCATCATTTAGTCCATGATGCCATTTATACTGGAGGAAAAACAGCCACAATATCACAGACCAATCAAAAACAAGCTTCAGGTGCTTACATTGTGGTTAGCTGTCATTACTTTCTAAAACATTCGACTTTTTTGAGAATTTGGATGCTGTGTAAGCTCATATTTATGCTTAAAGAGCTACTGATATGAGCCGCGTTTTAGCCATGAGATACCAATATAAGCTAGTTAACCACAAAAATCTTTACTAAGTTTACAATAATTTGTGAGTTAGGAATGGTATTCAACATAATTCAGGTTCAACAATATTCCTTCATGCAAGTGTGTTCAGGAGAGCAGGATACAGTGGTAAGTAAAAACATGAAACTGAAACCAGACGAGAGATTAAATTATCATCATGGCCTCCCTCTGGTTTTCTTTACTTAAGAAAGCAACAGTCTTTCCCATCTGTGTTTGAGGTGGTCCAGGACGCTAAGGGATCAGTACGCACCTGTTAGGAAAGGGCTGAAATAAACAAAAACCAACAAAAATGAGCATCCAAACCTTAGTCCAAATCTAACTAGTTCTCCTGTCCATCTGGCACTAAATGGCCAGGAGTTTTTGACCAACAAAAATCATTCCAAGAGCAAGGTGTGTAATAACCCACGAGGTCATAAAAGAACCCAGGGTAACTTTTAAGCAACTAAAGGTCTCTCTCGTTGGCTAATGTTAATGTCCACAGGGGTGTGCATGGAAGGGCTACAAGGAGAAAACTACAGTTCTCCAAAAAGCACGTTGCTGCCCATCAGCAGTTAAATTAGATAAACATTTTGTGGATGGATGAGACCAAAATATAACTTTGAGGTTTAAATACAAAGCGTTATGTGTGTAGAAAATTAAATGATTAATTTCAGCAAAAGAACCTAATAAAATCTGTGAAACATGGTGGTGGTAGGATCATGTTTTGGGCCTGTTTTGCTGCATCTGGGCCATCAATAGAACAATGTATACTGAATTATAGAAGCACATCTTAAAGGAAAGTCAACTGAATCTCAAGAGGATGACCCTAAGCACACAAATCGTCCTACCAAAGAACGGTTAAAGAAGAATAACGTAAACATTTTGGAGGTCAAAGTCCGGACCTTAATCCAATAGAAATGTTGTGAAAGGACCTGAAGCGAGCAGTTCTTCCTTAAATAGATTTGAAAATACCATAAGTTTTATTGTCAAACCCTGCTTAAAACACTCGGTTCCGACTTTATTTTTGACCGAGCCTTCTATATCCGCACAAACAAACGGACCGAGTCCCTCCGATTAATTGGCGTCTGTGAAATGAAAATGAGCTGCAGCACGGTCCCAGGTTGCACGCCGTCCCCCTTATGAGGGGAGGCATGACACACCGCGCGCTAATTGTTGAATCTGGTGAATAATTGGTAAACACAGCTGGGCATTCAGATTCGCAGATTAGTTTCAGCCAACCAGTTGAGAGAAACTAAAGACCAATTTCCTCTGAGGGACGGCTGACTGCTCTGGGCCTGTATTCATCAAGCGTCTCAGAATTACTTCTAATAACCATGTTAAAAAGTGTATTAAAATGGCTCCCAGCTCAGAGACGCCGCTGGAACTAGGAGCTGCATTAGGAAGGAATACCGAGAGCAGCAGGGTCACTCTGCCCCAAAAAGTTCCGATAGAATTGTAGAAGAACAACAAGTTTTTTGGGGAACGTCAGTAAAAATGTTTGCACCATAAGATCCGGTAAAACTAACCAGAAATGTTGGATACTGAGGATCCTGGATGTGCCTCGTTCACTTTATTGGCTTTTTTTGTTTTTTTGACACGGATAAAAATCCTCCAAGTTTTTGCTATGTAGGGTCAAAAGTGTGCTCTTTAAGCTGTGCTTTTTTATGGCTATACTTGCCATTTATATGCATTTGCCATTACTGAATTCATGTGTGTTTTGTTAACTGAACAAATTTCTTTATACAACACACAATATGGCCAAAAGTATCAGGACACACCTCATAATCTGAATTCAGGTGTTTTAGTATAAATTCCAGCCGCTAAAAGCAATGCGGTCTGCTTTTATAAACATTTGTAAAAGAAAGGGTCGCTCTAAAGAGCTGACTAATTTCGACCTTTGTGCCCTTTTCTGTTGCGGTGCACAGAAAGGCAATCTTGTAGATCCCAGATGAGTGGAAGCTGTTAGAGCTCCATATTAATGCCTATGGATTTAGAAAGGGACATCCAGTAGCTCCTGTAGGTGTAACATGGAGGCGTCCCAATACTTTTATCCATGGTGTTTTCCTGCGAATTATCAATTCTGAGACAATACATGCATACAAAATGACCCCCACTTGTGTAGTAAACTTTATACAAGCTTACATCAGTCAAACAATAGTTTGTGGGTGTCCATTGTAAGGGACCTGGCACGGGTTGGCATAGCCTTATAAGCTGCTGATGAGTACATACAATTTTTCAGACACACAGTATATACTTAGCGACTCTCAGTGAGCTTCTTCTTCAAGGTTTTTTCAGACTTTGGTTTGGCAAAACTGCCGTGCCATGGATTTTCCAACGGGAGACGCCTGAGCTTCTGTGGCACCAGCCTTCATTTCTGACTTTCTGATTTATGGAACAGCTTTTAGTTTAGCCTTATAATGCTCTTTGCTGGTTTATTTAGTACGTGTGATAGAGCTGCGTTGGCGCTCCGTTGTTCTATCCACCCGTTTCAGATTGGGGATGCCAACCTCGGGGCTGTACTCCAGTCTGCATTCACAGCTTGTACATTACAGCTGAATCATACAAGGAAATTACATAACTGATTTTAACTACAATTCTTGCTTGTAAATGCCATGGCTAAAAGTATGTGGACACACCTTTTAACATAGGTACAGCTTTTACTGTAACAACTGTGTAAACAGTAGGGGTGTAACGATATATAGAATTTATGTTCTGCTTGTTACGGCATCTAACGCAACTGCAGAGGGCGCAGTCATGTCATGCTGCCTTATGCACATCTTCCGCTTTGCAATGGAAACTCATTAAGATGGAGGAAAATTTGAGACTGATTTTTAACTTAAGATAGCACTTTAATTATTAGTTATTTAAATTCGGTGAAACCGTTATAGTAGCACATTTTGTCACAGTAGCATTAAATCCTTCTACTTTCTTAGAATTGCAGCGGAGTAAAGATCCATTTTGTTTCATTTTTATGCACGACAATTACACGTTTTGAATTATTCGTCTCTCTGTTATTTAAGATATGGTGAAGCGACAATAGATCATTTTGTTTACAATTTTAAGTCTCTGTTTCTAAGATAATTTCCTTTAATTGCAGGAAACTAAAGGTTTTTGTTTAAAACCTTATACAAGAAAGTGTGCATTGCTTTGAATTGTTTACACTTTGGAAATAAAACAAGAGCGTCTTATTGACTGTAAAATCAAATCGTGAAGTCAGTATCGTGAATCGAATCAAATCGTGAGCAGAGTGTATCGTTACACCCCTGTTAGACAGATGCATGAAATAAATATATAGTCATGCAAACTTTAATCCCAAATCTGGTCCCAGTGTGTCCCCGGTGACGTGGCGGACTTTACTATACTGATCGATAATAAGCATCTCAGACCGAAGAAGTAGACCCGGGATAATTAATTAACATGAGAACCTTTATTCAGCACAAAGTAAGCGACTTAATAAGATTCTGAGGAGATATGCAAATTGAATAGGGGGTGCGACACAGGATGAAGCACTTTAGAAAGATCAAGCACTTAATCACAGAGGCACCAGTGCTAACCTTCTGTAACGTTACAAAGGCCAGCGTAGTTAATGCCGCTGCCATCGGCTCTGGCCTGGTTGGACCACATCTGCCCTTTTGCGAGACAACAATAGACAGCTAAAACAGTGGTTTAACACTTAATAGAGCTTACAGACAGAGCGCACGTTGAGAACGAGCGTCTCAAGCAGCGTGAACATGTGAGAAGTTTTAAGTTTTGTGTAAGTCCTGGAGTCCTGGAGAGTCTCACTCAGCACACAGACCACAGCCCACTGACTTCACTGATAAATGTCAAACAGATCCTTTGTAAACGTATTAAAACCATGACGAGTGGAGTTCTAATATTATTTTCTGCCTATTTATGCAATTTTTGTAAGAGGTATTATGACCAGAAAAGCTCTGTAATTACTTACACCATCAACGGGAATAAGGTCACATGTACACAGCAAAAAAATTACGGATTTTTCTTTTGAACAATGTCTTAAAAGTATTGAGTAGATTTCCTAATATAAGACACAAAAACCTATGCTAAAGAAAAACAAAAGACTGAAAACATGCCACAAATTAAGAAATTTTAACTAGGATTAAACCAAAAGTTACTTAACAAATTGATTTATTCACTAAAATAAGGACTTTATACGTCTATTATCTCAAAACAAGCATTTATGGAGCAACAGTTATTGGAGTCACTGGTAAAGATGAGTAAACATAGCTTTTGGTGAATGAGCTTAATCTCACGCTGAAACACGAAGAAAAATCCAAACCAAGTAAATTTAATCGGAGAACAAAAAACATTTCTCCAAAAAATAATCCTTTCTACGAGCTCCTTTCTCCAATAACATCACACTTCCTATAAGATCTTCTAAAACCTTCTAAATCTTCGGATGCTCCAGAGTCCTAGGTCCTCTCTCAGCACTCTCCTCTTTAGCGCCCCCTAAGGAGAAGGTTTTCTATTTGTTTTTGATCAGATGGCTGAGATATCCATGGCAGAAGGTCGATTTTCTGTCACTACACCATGTTTTGGATCGTTGTTCTGCTGGAAGATCCAATATCTGCTCATTTTTAGTTCTGTTCAGAGGTAGACAAATTTAGATTTAAAATGTTCTGGTATTTCATGGCAGACCTTCCACCATACTTAACAGTGGGCATCATTGTTTTTATGCCAAACTTGAGCCTCAGTTTTGGTTCCATCTGACCTTCGAACACGGTTGGCATGTACCAGCTTCAGGTACTTGGTTTGTGGGTAGATGACAGGCAAGCCTTCGTAATCATCTATTGGCACGGAGGTGGCATCTGACTGAGTTGGAGACTTGGTGACCCCAAGTCTCCCAAGTTGTCTGGCAAGTTTGTCTCAGTTCCAGTTGATTGAGGCTTTTTAGTTATTGCATGTTCAGCGAGCAGCATTTTTTCACTGAGAAAGTCAGGGATTATGGCTTGAAAGATGCTAAACATGCAGCACATCAACTTAAAGAAGTCAAATATAAGTGGAAAAATGCTTCAGTTACATTTCATGTCTAAGAATTTCACAGTGTGGTTTTGTTATTGATTTTTTTCTGTTTAGATGGCTTCCTTAATATCTTTCTTTTCTTTACTTTATGAAGCAACACACGAGCATGAGGATAAATACAGCGGATAAAAATGTAATCCTGTATGACTGATTTAGAAAGGGGCCGTCCTTATTATGCACTCATTTCATTTCATTTCATTTCAGGGGTTGATTTCACATTAATAGGTAAGTGTTATTATTTAAAGAAAGGATGAAAAAGATGAGAAATCTTATCGAGTGTTCGCATTACACGTCCTTTCAGGGCTCCGGATTTGTAATTGTAATTGTCAGTGCAGTCCATTTAAAAGCAGATTGGAGTTAATGCTTTATCGGCCCATATCTGTAATTCCTGCGGACTCCTAAAGGCAATCCTGCTGATTTGCACAACAAAAACACATTATCTAAAAGCCACTGTTCCTCTCGGTGAGAAGACCACGGAGACTAAATCGGTGCTCCCTTTCTTTTTCCCCCCACACTCCATTTTGGCAAGCGACAAAACTAATCTCCTGCGGAAAATTGAAATGGAGGATACTGTTCTGGCAGCTCTTTCATGAGTCACCATTAATCAGTTGAACCATTGTGCCAGTGAAAGGAGCCATTCTGTATCGCATTCAGCGTGTGCTGCTCAAAGTGGATAAAATACAGATATTGAGACATTTGAAATGCTAAGAGGTCAGCGTAATCTCAGCCCCCTGATAGATGGCGTGGAGACGAGGGCATTAGAAGTGAGAATGAGGGCTCATAATTTGCTTAGGATTTGTCCTGCTAATGGATGGGCGGCCGGGGGGAGAAGCAGCTCTGTACTTGAATAAACGACCGGATTTTATTCCTGCATTTCTGCCTTTTATAGCCGCTGATTTTATTTATCGGTTATTCAGTCAAAGAAAAGGTCGTACGAGGAGGCCGGGAAGAACAGGACGACAGGAAAAGTTACGACAAAAAAAAACGCGTATTTCAGTAACGACACAATTAGCAGCCCTGCCGCTTGCAACACGGAAAATAGAAGCTGCACGGCGAAAAATTAACACCAGTGCAGAACGATAATCACGCGTGTATGCGTTGGCATGGCAGTGGAAAGTGTGAAGATGTTTGGATAAGGGTGCTTTTGTTCCCCCGCTGTAATCTCCCCGCTGTGTCTGCGTCTGATGACAGAAAACATATGGTTTCAGGCAACATAAATAGAAGAACAAGCAGCACATTCCTCCAATGCGTTTATTCTCATTCAACAAAAAAACAAGAAACGTACAGCAGTGACGGACCTTACGTAAGGATTGGGATAAAAATGACGTAGTTGTTGATTACAATATGAGGGTTATAAATCATGTTTGGAGCTTGATTAATTGTGTTTGGTTATGTCTTTAGCGTGTTTATATAAATACTTAGTGCTCAGCCGGTTGTGTTTCACTTCGGGCGACTATTTTGATTAATGCAGAAGACGGATAATGCATTGGACTGCCAAAATTATTGTTGTATTCACATATACACTCATGGTCCCGCTTTTACCCTCAGAAATCTCCGTGGCATAGAGTCACCAGGGTGCTGGAACAATCCTCAGATTTTGATCCGAATCCACCCTAGGGGTGCACATGGTCAGCAACAATACTCAGGTAGGCTGTGGAGTTTAAACGATGCTCCGTCGGTATCAAGGGGCCCAAAGTGCCAAGAAAATACCTGAACTGTTGGTACAAAGCAGGATGGATCCAACATTTTTTACATTGTTTAGACCATATTTTGGTCCTAAAGCAGAAATCAAGACTAGGTGACCTTTTTCCAATCTTCCATCGTCCAATTTTGGTGAGCCCGTGTGCATCCTTAGTGTAGTCCATCTGCTTCAGGGTTCAACGCGTAGTGCTTTTAGAGAGTGGTTATTTGCCTTCCTGTTTCCAGAGAACTGCTCACTGGATATTTTCCTTTTCTCAGACCATTCTCTGTATTCCCTACAGATGGCGCTGTGTGTGCAAATCCCACTGCTGTATCACTGATGCAGGACTACTAGCTAATGATTAACTAAGAACGGCGCTTTGCAGTAAAAGCCTGTGTTTCCGGCCTTTATTGCTCTTAGTCACACGTTCGTCAGCTCTCAGTCAGGGCTGCTTAGACTGATTACTGTCCTCCAGCCGAGTGTGATTGTGTCTCGCCATGCTTTCGGTGATTCTGCAGCTATTTCTGTCCTTGATGCCGCATACCTGAACATCGTTACCGGCCATTCTTGCTCTGCAACTGCAGATCTTCACTGTTTTGCCAAAAAAAAATTGGAGAAAAGAAACATTTTCACCTCCATTTCACCTCCTTTGTGAAGACTGAAATGAAGACGTTAGGCCTCCATGAAACTTACTCTTGGTCTTAATTTGTTCAAAACACTAAACGAGTCCTTAATTATAATATTTACCAATCCCAGAATCAGTAAGCCCCACCCTTGAGAAGACTTTGTACTTGACTGTGCGCCCAAAACCGACCCAGCGTGGCAAGTCTTGCTTGGGAGGCCAGTTTCCAAAAAGTGAGAGCTGTAGCGTTTGCTGCCCAACAGTAATGTTTAAACTGGAGCAGACCCAAACCCGAGCCCCAGCAGGATTTTGAAGATGAATGTTCGACATACGAGCTGTTTTTTGTGCCCGAAAAAATGATAAAATAATTGAATTTTGCTTCCAAAAGAAAGCATCGGAGAGATAAATAGGTAGACTTTGGAAAAGATGTGAAATGTTTAATGTATCATGATTTTAATAGCATTAACACGGCCAATCGTCAGCACAGGTTTGTGAAAGATTTCTGAGGACTTCAGAAGAAGATGCTGGAAAAGGTTACAAAGCCATCTCTAAACAGCAACAGACCCCAACAACAAAGATCACTCCAAGATCACATGGGCAATACAGAAGGCTCCTGGAAAAATGTTTTAAAATAGAAGCGTCTTATCTCGTTGGTGAAGCATAGTGGTGGTAGTATCATGGTTTTTGCTGCATCAGGGCCCGGATAGCTCACCATCACTGAGTTATAGCAACAAATTCTAACGGAAAGTCAGCTGAATCTAAAGAGAACGTGGGTTATGGAGCAAGGGAACGACCCTAAGCAAAGAACGGTTAAGGAAGAATACATTTATGTTTTGGGACGGCCAAGTCAAAGTCCGGACCTTAATCCAATCAAAATGTTGTGGAAGGACCTTTTTAATCACATGTTTAATCTTCATCTACATTACGAGTACTTAAAGAAAATCTGATGATATTTTATCTGCATATTTATGCAGAAAATTCTAAAGCCTTCACAGGCAACTTTCCACAGTATGTGCTGAGATTTTAGAAAGGATCTCCTCGTGGCAATTTTGCAAGGAAATGGGCGTAAATGAATCCGGATCAGCACCATCCTTCTTCTTTAAAATAAGGCTTATATTTGCCTCACAGGGATCTGAGGATTAAACACTATTTAAAGGATCTAAATTACGTTGTGACCGGTAATGTCCGGTATTTGGTATACTATTTATTATTCTTTTAGTTTGAGCTACTAGGGTATTTTTATCTACCTCTCATGTCATCAAAATGGGTATAAAACGCAAATCCAGCCCGATTTCACCCTTCTGACCTCACTGGTGAAATAGTAACAAATGTAAGCCATGGTTCTCATGCTGCTGTATAAAAACATCTTCAACTATCCAGTTGTTACAGAGAGCAGAACAAATAAACCGGGACCTTGACTTGGAAACGTTCATACATCAAGCTTTGGGAATGGAAAAAAGAAAGAGAGAGGGAGAAGAGGGAGGCTGGAGTGTTTTGGAGTGGTTTTAAGGGACTGGAGTTCAGAATTTCAGTTCTGTTTGTCACATGCTGTGAAAACTGGAAACAGATGGGGATGACAGAGAGCAGAGGAAAGAATGAGGGGGAGCTCGGCGAAAAAAGCCAACAAACATGTGGTGCTTCTCAGCTTGCTACTTTAGAGAGGCTTGCGGTCATGGCAAGAGGCAGGACCTCCATTAATACGGTTGTGATAGCTTTATGTGTTCTGGAGATTGCTGTATTTGTGCAGCGTTACTCCAGTTAGGGATCCACTTCGCCTTGTTTTGGCGTCTTAAACTCCGGCTCAAAGTTTCTGCTCGACGGGAGTCTGGTAGTCTGGTCTTTCGGTACCTATGTGATCGTCTTAAACTGGTCTGCCTGGATATGTGAAAACCAATTCTTAAAGCGCAGAAACCTCTGAGCTGATGCACGAATTTGCGCGAATGCGCCACAAATCCAAAACGATGGGTGCACCAACACGGTAATTTACTTTGGTCCAGAATTGCTGGGTAATTACCAGGTCAGGTCATGCGTGAATAAAGACTGATTGCTTACTGGGGAAAAAACACCTACTGAGGTGAGTAAATTAAAGCATTAGCACAGAGAAGAGGCAGCGGGAAGGAATATTAGAGAAAAAAACGACATAATAGTAGCCTACCCTGCTAAACAAATGCTGAAAATATGGTAATTTGAGAGATAATGCGTTATAGAAATATAATGCTTTGTGTTACGGCTACATTTCGCCAGCCGCCTCTTTCATGCGTGAGCCTGATGCTGGTAAAATGAAATAGCTTTCTTTCTGTGCGCAGTATTTTTAATAATTTGTCCACGTACCTCAGGAACTCATGCATTTAGGAATGTGGACGTCATCCAGAGGAGCTACCGAATCAAGCCGAGCATCGGAAAAGGGAACAAAGGTGATTTCAGCGGCCACACCGGGTGCCACTCGTGCCAGCTGAGAGGCTACAACTGGCATGGGCTCACCAAAATTCTACAATAAAAGATGGTCTGAATGAATACGAGTCCTGATTTCTGTCGTGCCTTGCATTACTGAATGCGAAAGAGGCCAAAGAGCAACGAGCTGCTTGTGCCCAAGTGGTTTTTATTCCGCTTAAGCCTTGCTGCTTGTGCAATCGGTGCTTACTGTGGTCAAACTGCCCCTGCTGCTTACTTGTTTCAAAGAAAGAAGGTCCAGATCTCCTCCAGAGTTGGTCTTTAATTGAAGAATAAATGATTTCTCTGGGAATTTGGCGAACACGTACACCCAGGAAACCAAAACCATTTTTCTCTCTGCCTCCTTGAAATGAAGGTTCTCCCGGTCCACTCATAACTTTAATTAAAGACACGAATGCATGGATTACGCGGGCACAACAATCAGCCGAGTAAGCCTTGAGTGTTGCTAATGAAAAAAATGCAGTCTTCGAGGAGATTAATCACGTTTTTCTTAGAAAGAAAAAAAACTTTCCAAACGCCAGTTCAGTGTGACATTTTACAAAAAGTAGTTGCCGCTGTAGACCAATCACAGCCATTTGTTCCGGCTGCTAATGGCTTCGGCCACTTCGGAGAGCGTACCGAGCGTAATTACCTCCGCGTCTGAGAAAAACCTTTTTATTCCTGATTACAGACTCATCTCTTGCAAACAACTGAATTGTAGACGTTACATTTTGTCCCAGGAGATGGCTAATAGAAGATAAAATAATGCATTTGCGCAGGGTAAGAAACGGAATATGAAGCTGTGTTTTCAGGTTTTCCATGACCGCGTTAGTTATTTGGGTCTGGAAGAGAACGTGAGGCGCTGTTGTGTTTGGACATTGTGCTCGGCCCAGCGAAGGCATTGCTTAACCACGATATTGGATTCAGCCGAAGTGTAACGCATCCACCGAGGCATGAGGTGAACGTGTTTTCCTTGGCCTCCCTGCAGTCCTGTGTGTGAGCGCATGTAAGTCGGGGTGTGTATAGGCGAGAGAACAGATTGTGATGGATTGTCAGCGCAGCGCCCCGTGCTCTGCAAAACATACCGAGGTTTTGTTCTAGCAAGCGTTTTTGGTGCGGACTGGGCCCAGACGAATGCGACTGTCAGCCTGGAGAGGAAATATTTGAACTTCTTGTCACCATTAGTGTTAATGAGGCCGTACTTTCCTGTTCTGCTCACTTCCAGCGCGAGTAATGAATCATTTACCAGCGTGCTTTGTGTGTTTAAAAGTGCAGGTGATGTTTTCTAAAATATTTCCTACGCTTGTTGAAGGTCCAACGGCGGATAAAATGTACATCAATCTACACTCAATAATCCTTAGTCAACTTCTGGCAACGTTTTAAGTGGCATTTGTGAACGTAAAACAAAGGCGTGATCAAATAAAGAAAAGCTATTGATGAACGCTTCTTGATGCAGGGATCGGAGATCAGCCCTCTTCAGTTTAGCCACTTTTCTGGCTGAAATTCTTCCAGATTCCTTGAATCGTTTAATGATATTATGCACTGTAGCCGGAGAGATATGCAGTTCGCTTCCACTCTTCTTTGAAGAGCATTATTTTTAAACATTTCAATCATATTCTCACACATTTGTTGATAAATCGGAGATCCTCTGCAAATCTTTGCTCCTCACAGACTCTACTGCTTTTGTACCAAATAATGATTACAATCAGCTATTTGAAATCGCATCATTTTTTAACCTCATTACTAGCCCTAAATTAACCCGTCCCAACTTATTTTGGCATGTCTAGCAGGCCTGAAATGCAGGAACGGATGTTTATTAGTAAATGAAATGAAGTTTTTGTTTGCTTTCTCTGATTTTTGCCTCTTTTTAAATTCAGAATGACGATCTTCACGCACGGCCGCTGCGCTATAACACTTAAAACGCGTCTGAAAAATGCATGGACGTTTATTTCTCAGCTTGACGCCCTCTCTGATGCTTTTGCCCAGAGCATCGCTTTTATTTCGGTTTCCGTGCACCCGTGACGCTTCGCGGCAAATTCGCAGATGTTAAGGAACTGCAGCGGTACTTCGAGAGTGGAACAGATGTGGGATGATGTCACTGATCCTGCTTTATTATATACATCTATAATATAATGTGCTCCCGTTAGAGAGGAACGTGCCATGGTTCTCGAGATGGTGCCATCGAGTCAAATCAGCGTAGAAAAGGCGAATGTTTCGAGCTATTATTCCCTCAGTTCTGGTTTCTACTGTAGTGTCACGTCAGATTCCTCTCATATGTCACGCTCAGTTTATTATCCTTCCATGTAATTACTTTCAAACTAAACTGAATATGCACTTTAATAACTTTTCGTAGTTTTGAGGTCTGGACCGCGTGCACCGCTCCGCTCCAAGTTTCCAAGTTTCGCATCGACTTTTGAAGTTTCGGCCTGCTCTTGCGCCTGCTGTAATTTCATTTTGAATACTCTCTTTCCTCACTTAAGTTCAGATATTTGTGTTTTTGCAGCTAAATGACAGACTCAAGGGGGGGAGGCGTACCTGATCGGAGGCTCCAGGGTGCAGAAAGTGTGCTAAGCTTAATGCGTTCAGTTAGGCTCGGAAACAGAGCTCTGAAAGGAAAAGTGCCGAGGTGCGGTATGCGTTTCGTATTTGAAGGGCTGTTAGACACAGCAGGAGAGATAAAAGCCCAAAGATCAGGCGTGTCCCCGTGTTACGCTTTGTGTTCATGTTGGAATTGAGTCATACTCTATCGTTTCTTTTAAGTAATTTCCTTTTTTAACGAAGCATAGAAACGCTTTAGTTGATCACACGTGAACAAAATGTTTTTTACCGCCTGGTATTTTCCTGATACGTTATCATTTGTTAGGGATGAATATGTATTTCTGGTTGCCACACGATTAAATGTGCGCTGAAAAGCCCAAGTTTGCCAAATTAGGGACGAAATTAAAAACAAGATTATGAATAATTGATGCAAAAGTCTACAGAATGCAATACCATCAAGACTGGAGAGATTTCTGTGTTATAGCAAACGTCCTCCTCTCTAAAAGCCGAGAGTTTTAATATCACCTCTCACAGTTCTGAGTACTTTCTCTGAGCTGCACACTCAACGAGCCACAGATTTGTCATTCAGGTCGATAATTATGTCTTTGAATGTGCATTTTTGTAGCTGTACTACAGTAAACTAAAGCGAAAAAAGCCAAATGTATTTCTGTAGCACTTTTAAGATTGGACCATCTTTTGCATCCCTCAGTCGTAACTGACCAAACCTGGGGCGACAGTGGCAAGAAAAACTCCTTAAATGTTAGAAGGAACAAACCATGGAAGGACCAATACTCAAAAAAGACACCAAACCTCTTGCATCTTGCGATTTGTTGTGTGCTCATTCCAGAGATCATCTAACCTCCGCTCAGTTGAGAATCCTGCAGTCCTAGTCAGCAGGACGCTCAATTCTCATAATGTAGGATATATTTGTCTTCCTACCGAAGGCAGGCTGCCCAGTTTGGCACCTTTTTCTGTCTGATAATTGGCAGCTAGCTCTTCAGTAAAGAAGAGCAGCCTCTCTCTCTCTTAAGCAACGCCAAATGGATTTATAAAAAAAAGTGGGAAACCAGGTCACTGTACAGCCTTTAAAGTATTCTTGGTACTTGGTTCTAACAAAACTTTGCTTCTAATGTGATTACTAGTTCAGAAGGATCACAGTGTAGCAGTATAGTGAACGAGTTTAAGAGTTTAAGAAGGTCTGTGCAAAAGTCTTAGGCCACCATTAGATTAGATACTCACAAAGATTGGAATGAAGACCAGCGGAAAAGAGGATTATGGAGCGACGAATCCAATCTGAGATCTTCGTTTCCAATTGTTGACAAACTGGTCATTATACAATTGCTAAAACAACAAATTTAATGGTGGCCTAAGACTTCTGCACAATTTCTTAAATGTTAATGCCATTTCAGTCTGATCATCTGCTGAGTTTACGCTACAGTCCGGCACTTTTCACAAAGGCATGCAGATGCTCACTGGAAATATGCTTATTTTCACATTTATATACTAAAATAATGTATGTATGAGCTTTAACACCAAATAAAAAGTTGATTAATAGTCACAGCATTTTACGAGCATGGTTTGATTTACTTCTGCTGAGTGTCTGAGCTCACGCTGGTCTAAAGAGTTTTGACTCGTACGAGATTGAGGTTTTATCTCGTGCATATTTGCAATCGCGGAAAATGTCTAAAACAGTCCTGATATAGCGTAAGGAATAAAGAACCGTTCCTGAGACCAGTTCCATAAAGTCCTGGACTGTGTTAGAGAAACCCGAATGCACACGTCAGTTCTGACAGACGTTCTTTTATATAACTTGACAGATGTCTTTACTCCTGGCTCATATGAAGCCTAGTTCTGGCACAGGTTTCTGCTTAAAACACTGGACAATGGAGATTTTGAATCACGTAGCTCCATCGCTTTAGAGTTCCAGAGACGTGTAGAGTCCAAGCCAAGGCACATTGTAGTAATTCCAGTAAGTTCTTAGAAATCTATATTTTATACAGTACAACTGCTTGTGAAAAAATGAAGGAAAGGTGCAGCCATGAAAATGTTCCATGAAATCTGGACAGGAGCCTCGATGCTGTCAGAAAATCTTCTATTAACCGGTCTCACTACCTGTGCTGGTCCCAAGGTCACCTCCATTTTATGAGTGGATGTTTGAGCGTTGAAAGAAGTGTTAAATCTGTTTAGCTCTCTTGATTTGTTCTTTATTGGTTCCTGTTTCCAACGTAGAACTTTTTAGGATGAACCCTCATCTTGGGCAAGTGAGCAAAGCCCAGGGTCACAAACAGTATGGGGTCTCCCAGTTTGTGGTAGTTTAATATTTAATAATATATAATGGGAATAATCAGGGTGATATGGTGGTGCCGTGGTTAGGGCTCTTGCCTCACATTGCCAGAGATACCCAGGTTTATTCCACAGACTCCGTCGGTGTGGCCTTTGCATGTTCTCCTCATGTCCATTGGGTTTTCACCATCGCCTTTGTGTGCAGTGGTGTCGTGACCAAGAATCCAGGTTCTGTTTGGGATGGCCCTCGTGGTGAGCTTTTCAAGCCTGGCTTTGCTGTGGAGCGACACACTGCCCCAACTGCTGGTGTGATGATCTGGGGAGAGACCGACTCCGACAGTCAGTCACTCCTAGTAGTGATATAAGGGACACTAACAGATCAGTGATATTTGCAGGACTTCCAACTGCCATTTTTCAGCAGGATAATGCCTGCCCAGGAATGTCAGTTTGGCCTGCCTGGTTGCCAGATTTATCACCAATCGAGCATTTATGGGACCAGCTGGGACGCCAGCTTCGCCAGCCTACGAGTGTGCAGGATCTACAGGTCCAGCTGTAACATCTGTGGGCAAGTGTGGCACAGGATATCATACTGAACCTGTATGCCTCCTATAACCATATCTCATATTGTATCCAGGCTAGAATCGGCCTAACAGGGTAACTAGAGCCTCCTTTCATTTCAGTTGTACAGTGTTCCCCAGTAAGCTTATCCTTTCACTCTAATATTGTAATCATTTACATATATTAGATACCAACAACTCCTTTTTGGTGTGTTATCCAATTTTCAGGCAAAATTCACTTTGTGTCTCATAAATACCTGGCCGTGAGCTTGATTTTAAACATAAAGCGTCATAAAACTGGGCTGGATTTAACACTACTTCTTTATGAAAGTCAGGGAAACTGTACCGCTGATGACGCCCTTATCAGCATCCTACCGCCTCTCCCGGGGAAATAAGTTAATAGGTTTTGTTTTATCTATAAAACGCATTAGATGTGACTAAGTTACGCATAATTTAGTTTCGCTTTCAGCAAAGTCACGTCGAACCGCAATCAAGCACCGGCAGCCATTTTGTGCACGCGATGCACGGCGGGATGTGCGGTAGGGTGTCATGCAGACGGCTTAGACAGATGGAAGCCCACACACGTATGCATGTGGAAAGCAGAAAAAATAACAAAACAAAACAAATGAGATTGGTGTCCTGTGGGATACAAATCTAGATACTGACTTCCACAGTGAAATTCTCATTAATTATTTATCGAGTTCTGTGTTGCCTGAGACATGATAAAAGTAAAATAACAAGGATGAAATGCCATTCTGAGCTTGTGTTGAATTTGTAGATGGGTGAGAGGGGCAAGGGAAAACTCACTAACGCGAAAGCAGCCAAGAAAAATCCTGACCCAGCAGGAGAAGCTCAGGGATTTGGAAATGTCCTGAAGAGGAAAGAGCATCTTTATATTCATAAATATTTATATACAAATAAAGTGTTTCTATTTCATAACTGAGTACTTAAGTTGCTTGAACACTTGAACGGGATTCAGTTCAGCGATCTTATATGAGACATGATGAGTGATTACTTTCCATAAGGGATCAGGGAAAAAGGTGGCTTCAAGCAAATGAGATCATTACAGTATACAAAAAAAGCTTCAAAATAGCAAATAAACCAACAAACTATGGCTGAGATCGACACTTTAAGCTCAGGAGCACATTTTTTTCTTGCATTATGTATTTATTGATTTGTATTTCAATTCCTTTCTTTGAATTATCTTTCTATTTTAAATACTCCTTGAACACAACTTGTTTGTTTCCTTTTTCAACTTTCTATTTAACTTAAATATTTTTCTTTCACTATTCCGACTTCTCCTGCCTCTATGTCTTTCCACTTTCTCATATCAATTGTCACTTTTTCTAGAATCTGTTTTTCTCTTGTCTATTCAAACTCTTTCTTTCTAGGATCTCACACACATATGTTGACAAAATGCCCTAACATACCATATCAGCCATTCCTCTGCAAAGGTACGACCCTGAGCAATGGAATTTAGGAGTTGATTAGCTCACAGCATTCTGGGAGATTGAGTTTCAAGCCCATGGGCCTACTGTACACCCTTCAAACAAAGGAGATAATAATAAATGCTTCAAAATAGGAAATAAACCAACAAACTGTGGCTGAGATCAACACTTTAAGCTCCCAAATTACATTTTTTTCTTGCATTATATATTTATTTGTATTTCCATTCATTTTACCTAATTTTACTTCTGTCTTAAACACAAAACATATTTATTTATTTTTTAGCAGATTCATTAATCTATCCTGGGCAGCATGATTAAAAATATCATAGAAACTCATTAATTAACCAATATGCTTAAACGTATTTATTCTAAAGAGTTTGGGGACCATGGTTACTCTTGTTTAATCACATTTCTGGGTAAACCAGATCCACCTCTGTGCAGAAGTTCCACTTTTAGAAATATGGTGATATGTTTTCAACAAAAAAAGCTACACTAGAAGTACAAACAACAGCAATAATAAAAAAGACTCAATTCCAGGTTCCACCCTTGAAATATGCCCTGCTGCTTTGAGACCTTGTTTCTACAGCTCCGAAAATAAGACCGAAATAAATTAAGCAGTGTGAGTTTCTCAAAGCTCACCCAAGTCGTATTCCAGCTCGGGAAACTTGTAAGGCTCAATGTTGCTTTTCTCACGAGCCGTCTTTGGAAGTGAGCAAGGATAGGAGTAGTATGACGAAGTTAAATAATGATATTATAAAGAGCATGATAAAATGCAGAACAAGTGTACTTTCTCATATATATGTCTGGTTTAAACAATATGAGTTCCACAGACTGTGTTAAAGTTGGCACAACTGGTAAAACTGTTGGATCCGACTAACTGTGTTAGTGCAGATCAAACAAGCTCCAAGCTGAGAGGGAAAACAGAACGACTGGCAATCTGGATGGAAATGAACTCACCAAGTACCACTCGTAAGACAAATTAAATGAAACCTGTCCTACACAGATCATTCACGGAACCAAAGAACCACGGGCCTCACCTGGATTTAGCATTCCAGGGGTTTTTTAACCACACAATCACAATCCTTCAACGTGTCACACGTTTACCCCGGGGGCCGAATCGACGCTGATGCATTTGCGAGAGCACAAGCTGGAAAGAAAGCGGTTACTAGATAACAGAAGCATGCACTTATGCCGGTATCGATTGCTGATTCAGCAGAACACGGGAATGAAAAGCAACTAATACAACGAATGAATACAAATAAACACATTAATGCAAGGGCTTAATGTAAAACAGAGGAGGATCACAGACACACACACACACACACACACACACACACACACACACGTAAGGGCATATCACCCTGTTCCATACAGCTAGTAGGCTAAATACACTACAAGTATTGTGCCACTGACATTCTTCTGCAACTTCTATGGGATCCATATCCTACCCAGCCTGAAATGGTACCACCTAGACTCACTAATAGCCAAGGCTGGTAAACTGAACTGGCACTGGCATCGTATACCACTTGCTATACCAGGCACATCATTGGAAATCCTGTGGGACCATATCAGTCTTTTTTCAGTCCATATCAGTCATTTCAGACTTTTTCCTTTCTTATATAGATTTTTTTCTGCATTTCTAGCGCTACAGCACTCTATTGTATCTATTCTTTATTTTTAATCAGTTTCAATCATTCTTACTCACGTACATTATTCATTTATTCAAACCCTACCACACGATTTATGCACTATCGCATGTGCATATAGGTTTATTTTCTCTTAATATACCTGCATTGCATCACTGCTTTTGATTTTTATGATGTCTTTTATGCTTAATCGTACTCGCCTGCATTGCAGCGTTTTTATCGGGCGCTATAACTGCTGGTGCATCACAATAAAATTCATGGACGTTGCCTTTCAACGCTTTTAAACATCTGATTGATTTAATCGCTCTTTCATATCATTCAAAATAAATGCATTCCCTGAGCACATAATCACACGCTGAGGTTTAGAAACCTGTGTTTTGGAAGCGACATGCAGCCCGTGTGCAGCCCACACTCCTGTACTTCAGGCCTTTTATTACTACACACTGCTGCATGTGGGCAGCCCTCAAGATATGCCGTTGGTCGAATTTGAGGCCCATTGTGGCACAGCTGTTTAAAAAAAAAGTTGGGAACCACTGCTTTCAAGGACTCCTGTCTTCAGTCTGCCCGTTATGCTGAATGATGGAATGTCTAACTATACAATGGAGCTTGAAAGATTGTGAATGTTCTCTATTTCTGTATAAACGTGAGCTGAAACTTCATCGGATTTTCACATGAGTCCTAAAGGTAGAGAAAGAGAACCCGATTAAAGAAAGGAGATAAAAATATTATTAAGGAAAATGATCCAATAAGCTAGGATTACCTGTGGGTGGAGAACAGGGATGTATCAAAGTCAGATCTTTACAACACATGCCTGTGGAAGTGTATCATGATAGAGAACATCAGGAACAGAGTCGTCAGAAAAGGTTACAAATCCATCTCTAAAGTGTTTAGACCCCAAATGGTACAAACGTTGGAAATTAAAGACCATTAACCTTCCCAGAAGTGGTCGACCGACAAAGATCCCTCCAAGAGCAAGGTGTGTAAGAGTCCACAAGGTCACAAAGGAACCCAGGGTGACTTCTAAGCAACTAAAGGTCATGAGTCCACCATCAGGAGAGCACTGAACAACAAGGGTGTGAATGGCAGGGTCAAAGAACATTGCTGCCCGTCTGCAGCTTGGTAAACATTACTTGGCATGCCAGAAGGAACTTGGAAAACATTTTGTGGAGGGCTGAGACCAAAACAAAACTTTTTGGCCTAATGGATCTGCTCCAAATGTTGGACTTCGAATCAGGAAATGTAGAGCATGGCTGACTTTTAATCCATAGCATCCACACACATTATAAACCCCAAAATAAAAGGTGTTTTGTTGTTGTTTAATCTTTTTCTGTATTTTCTGTTCTCAAATGATGGGAATAAAAGCCTCGTTTTACAGTGTAATAGTGCAAATCGTTTGAAAATGATCTTCAACTTGGAGAAGCGTGATGTGTGGAGAAAGGAAAACGCTGCATTTGTGAGCATCTCTGAGACATGGTGGTGGTAGTATCATTGGCTATTTTGCTGCATCTGGGCCACGACGTCTCAAAATCATAGACGGAACAAAGAATCCTGAATTATAGCACCAAATCCTAAAGGGCAATCAACGAATCTAAAGAGAATGTCCCTAAGCACATAAAGAATGGTTAAAGAAGAATAAATGTAACATTTCTGACCTTAATTCAATAGAAATGTTGTGGAAATCCCAGAGTTGAAGCTGTGCTGTACTTTTAGCGCTCACAGATATTAACATTGATAAATGAATGACCAAGTATAATATTCGATCTCATTTGTGTAACGGGGTTCTCTTTATCTAGTTTCGACTGTGTGATGATGTCTTAGCTCACGTTTATCACATGGTAAGGCCGTAGCACAGTACATTACACAGAACATTCAGTCTGTTCACTTTCCTGCTTGCCTGGAGTTGGTATAAGAAACAGTGTCAATACTCCCTCGTCAGCGCTGACCCTAATCAGCAGCATCTCTTTGAAGAGGGAGCAGTGGGAATTTAACTGCGAGGAAATAATGAATAATAAACAGACGCAATTAGAAGTGGCTGCATGATTCTTCTGCTTTGGAGGCGGGAGCTGCTCTGCAACAGGGCACGCAGAGATAAGAGCTGCTAAGACAATAAAGAACTAAAACTCCGCCCTGCCTCTCCGATAAGCATCTCCAGAAATGTGATTCCACCTAACACCAACACAGGGAGGTAGAAAAAGCAAAAAGAGATGCACAGATTGTATCTGTTGAATTCCTGCTGGACCAGAGACACAGAAAATAAAAAACAGAGGGTGTGGAGGTTCTGAGGACGTATCAAAGCTGGTTACTGCCTGACAGCTTTTTATAAAAATAACCAAACTAAGCCGACCTGTTTATGGAGGCTAGCTACAGCAGATTGTGAGATAAAGATTTGAGATTTCATCTCCCGGGAGTGCACCAGGTAGAAAGCGTGGGGTAATCTGAGATTTCATAGAAAAATACAGTTTGAAGTAGGAAAGATCAGTATGTTGTGTTTTTTTTTCTAGAAATCCCAGCCCACTGGGTCTGACATGTAAGATATCTGCTTGATGTGAGGAAGCAGGACCATGACCAGGACCATCTGAAATAAAAATGATCCTGCTGTCATAACACAGGGATTTAGGATTCTTTAGGTGCTTACATGGGTTGGAGGTTCCAGTGAAACCTAATGCCATTGTTAGGAGGGTCATGGATTGGACTAGAACAGACTTTTTTTACCCACGGTATCAAACTTGTGACCATCAGCAATCTCTCTAAGCAAAAATGAATCAATCATTTAATTAATTAAAGTTTCTATGTAAAAAAAAAAAACCTCCACATTCATAACAGCGGCAACAAAATATGTTTATTTCTCTTGAACTAATTAGTTATTAATATTACAGATTTGTTTTTAATTATTTTTGTCTTCCAACCATATATTTTATTTGGGTTTATTATAAATGATTATAATATAGTTTCATCCCAAGCTAATTCACTGATTGTTTTTACTACTTTTATTATTTATTTATTTGTATTTATTATTGCAGGTGATACAAATGTTGTTTTTATTCTATTACTTAATTGTATTTTACTTAATTTTTTATTTTATTTTATATTATATATGCTTTATTTTATTATACATTTTTTATCCCATATATTTTATCCAAATTATATTCACTACTTGTTATTACTAATTCTATTACATATATTTATTTTTTTTATTTCATTTTACTTTATTTTATATTTCTTGTTTTATTGTATTATACATTTTTTATTCCATAAATTTTTCTCCCAATCAAATTCACTGATTGTTCTGACTACTTTTATTATTTATTCATGTTTATTTATTTTGCTGCAGATCGTAGAACATTTATTTAAATTTTATTCTGTATCATTTTATTTTATTTGATCTTATTTTATTATTTTTTTTAACGTAAAATTTTTATGCCAATCCAATTCAGAATGTTATTACTAATGTTTTTATGTACTTTGCTGTGGGTGATGCAAGTTTATTTTCATTTCATTCTATTCTATTTTATTCTATTTTACTTAGTTTTATGTAACACAAGAATAAATAAAAGTTGAATAAAGGCTCTTGTTTGAAGCAACACAATACTTCTGCAAAATTTGCATTGGTCAAACCAGTGTTCTTAAATAACTCAATTTCACTTCCTATAGAAATATGCATTCTTCTGTAAAAAACTGAACTGGTCCTGCTGCTGTTGTTGTCCTCGCCTTCCTAAACAGCACAGCCAGGACGGTCATGCTGCAAAACATATGCAACCATTATAAATTCAGGTCCCTCCGGTGGGAGCTAGATGGTATTTGAGCTTAGGAAGTTCCAATTAGCAGTCCAGAGCCTCCAATGGTAAGTGGAACACACGGAGCGCTAGCAAAACAACAGCAGTTCTGTTTACCGCCAAACGTTTGTGTCCTTCACTGTCAGACGGGCCTTTTATAAAAGTCTGTTTCATTAATATACTGCCAGCCTGGTTTAGATGAGATGTGAATGACATTGTGAGCTCTGCTGGACTGGTAATCAGCCTGGCTTTCTTTCTGTAATAGAATCGTGGTATATATGACCCCCATACGGCTGCATCTCAGAAAATAAATGATTGTTGACTCTAAAAGGCATAATGCCAGGTCTGTACTTCAGAAATAATCCATTTCTAAGAACTTAATTGCTTGGTTTAATAGAAATCTCAAGTGCACACAGACCTGCTATTATTATGCTGCCTAATTGAACTTTCTGCCACATGCTCGGCGATATCTTTTGGCGCACGTATTGATTTTTTCCAACACCTCTGAATACTGGTCTTGGTTAATAATAAAACCCTGGGCCTTTTCTTACCAAATGTGGCCGTTTGAGCCTTTGGAAAATGGATAATAATAAAAGGGGGAAGCTTGCACATCTCTGACTTCTGATGTTTTATTTGAGCCTAGCTTGGAGAAAGCGTACGTGCTTTTGTCTAGTTATTCAAAGGCATTTTGAGAGATGTACGTCGTCCCTTTCTCTGCACAGGCCCAGGATGTTTCACCTCTAATGCCGCTGCTCTTCCCCTAAAGTATTGGTGTACTTTAAAAGAACGTTTTTGGTCCCTAAACAACATTTATTCATCTTTACTTATTCTGCTGCAGGTGATAGAAGTTTTCTTTTTGTTTTATCCTATTTGATATGATTTGATTTTATGTTGTGTTATTGTATTTTATTTTATATTGTCTTGTTTTATTTTAATATTCATTTTTAACCCATTATTTTTATTATTGTTATTACTGAAAACAGTACATTGTGGCCACTTTATTAGAGATGCCCATCTAGTATTACATTCCTGAACCCATCCATGACCAAGCGACCCTCTCAGCACGGTGCCTCGTCCCGCTGAAAGTGCCCTTCTGCCATAGGGTAACCAGCTGCCATCAAGGGATGACCTCGGTCGGCCACAGGTATCAGGGCACTCAGGGTGTGTCAGGGTTCAAACATGACATCAAGGGCTTTTGTATTCATGCCCCGTTCGCTCAGATCGCTCGATTTTCTAATTCTAATGTGGACTCTGTTTGAAACTGATCCACAGAACTTTCTCCCTCGATTTTACTCTGCACTCAGAGATCACACGTCTGATTTCCAAACAGGAGGCCTACGTACATCTGTGCATCTTCTTCTCCGTGAGTTTATTTAACCGCAGGGATGAAACAGTCTCTTGCTTTGTCCCTAACTTTAGTCCAGAGTTTCAAAGGAAGGAAATGGAAGCCAATGGTAGAGACAGCAATCTCGGAAGTCATTTGGTCTGAAGTGACAACTAATCACTTCCACCGGCCGGGTGTGGAGCCCGACAAGTACAAAGTGCACAAGGTAGGAGGGAGAGGATTTAGCTGTGCTGCCACTGTGCAGCATTATGTGATCCTCTCCTCTTTGTATCAATCACTGTGCTGAGAGAATAAGCCGAGCAGACAGAGGCTCTCGGGGAAAATTATACCCCTGAGACCAAGTTCTCATCCTGTCCCTACCTCCAGGCACGGCCAGACAATGAAGACATCATTCGCCCCTTCAGGAGATAAGGTATTGGGAGTTTAGCGCAGAATGCAGCCACTGATTCAGCTCCCGAATGACTTATTTACCCTCAGCAAGAGTCCTATGATTTAGTGCTTAGTGCTTTAGAGGAATGATTCATTATGGGTGGTTTTTAATGTATCTGCACTTATTACTTTATTAGAATGTTTTATGGTTAAATAAAGCGATGCCAGCGTTCAATTTCATATTGTAAAGTGCATTTAAACATTTATAAAATATATATTTTGGCTTCGAATGACTAATTTGGCTCAGATCGCAGTACCAGTACAAAGTCCTTAAGTATTTGTACTTTATTTCTGCGACACCTGTTACTTTTACCTACTACATTTCAAAAGAAAAATCTGTAAGTTTTACTCTTACTACATTCTCAAAACAGGCTCGTTACTTTAGCTTTTATGAATCTGTTTATTTATCTTTTTTCTTTATGCCATTCTAGTCGAGCACGGCTGTAATGGATTTAATGTTTCAGTATAATGCATTCTGCTCCCAAAGACAACTGTACACACTTTTATTTTTATTAATCACATGCTAGAGTAACTTATTTTAGTAACTGTATTTTAACAGTATCTATTTATTACTACCTCTGACTATGCACCGTTTTGCACATTTCTTTCTGTGTCGTATTTTTCGTATGTGTTGCACTGTAAGAAGTGGCTTTAATCTCATTGTACATAAGTATAGTGACAATAAAGGCATTCTATTCTATTCTAGAGGCCCCTGGGATGCTGAATTCTGTTTGTGTCATGAATATAGGAGGCATATGAAAGCTGTATAATATTTCTAAAAGTTTAGCATAAGTATTTTAAAATTAAGTCGTGCAATAAATCGTTGGAAGCAGGTGTTTGTTGGGCTACAATGCAGTGAGAGTGTTTACTATATCGATGATACCTTTAGTTTGAGTGAAATATCAGGATTTACTGCATTACTGAATATTACCATGTCTAGTTAGGAGAGATTTCTAATAAAAATTATGAAAAAGTATTTTGTATATTTCTGTATATTTCGGGTCTGAAAGTGTTTATATTCTGATTTTTTGCAGATGACTCATGTAGTTAATATGTCATGTAGCCTCAGTGTCATGAATCCGTACCTCTGACCCTCAATAAAAGATGTCCTGATTCAAAAACAAAGTTAGAAAGGCTTTTTAAAGAAATACTTTAAGTACATATAGTGGCATTTGTGTAGGTAGTCCTCGGGTTACGACGCATCTCCCATTTACTGTATAAAGCCTTGTTTTGACTTAAGTGGTTTTGCGTCGTAAACGTCATAACACAAAACTTCGTGTTTGGTGGAAGAATACACGGTTACACGGCTCGTTTTTTGATAATTACTGTGTTAGGATAGGATGAGTGCATACAGTATGTTATTTACCTACAGTATGTACGTATGCTCCGACTTACGCCTAGGAACACCTAGGAACGGATCTGCGTCGTAAGTCGAGGACTACCTGTATTTTTTATTTTTTATCAGATTAGTACTGTAGTACTTATACTTAATTAAAGAATGTGTGGAATACTGCCACCTCTGGCCAATGTGTCTGTAGCGGCTCCTGACCCGGCCGGGTGGCATCTTAGATCGATCAATATAGTAGCTTATGAATCCAAACAACGGGCAGAATGGATCTTTCCTGAAACCACAACTAAACAGAACATTTAAAGCGACAGAAAGGAAATTCTCCCGTCTGCACTTCTGTCTGTAATTTAAGGAAATTTTAGGAAATTCCCGAGTGAGCAGAACGTGTTTCCATCTGCCTGCTTTACTGTCGCCGAGAGCTGAATTTGCCATAAGCTGGAACGTTGTCATAAAGTCTGCAACAGCTGCTGTGGTGTTTAGCTCAGAACCTCCCCCGTACTCCACCAAACCCCCGAAACCCCGGTCGTTTAACACCACCACACAGCTGTCCGGGTTCATTATACGTGTCTACGAGTGTTTCAACCAGAGAGACTGTCTGGATTCTCCAGTGCATGAATTAATTAATATTGAGTCTTACTGGGATAAATATGATATAATATTGTGGCTTCACAGCTGGCACAGGACGTCATGTAAAAGCAGGGCATGCGATATTTACTTCCAAAAAATGCTGTAAAGCAGATGCCAAGGGTAAATTCTCTTTTACTTTTATTGCACTGGAATTCATACAGTACAGTAAAGATATTTAATGTTTTACCTCATGCACTTTACCTGCAACACTTTCCAAAAAAGACAGAACAAATCAGTGGGTTGCAAATGATGCCAAGGATGGGTTGCCAAACACATATTTCACTATCACTAAGGAATCTGAAGATGTCTTCACAAAGAAACAAGGTCCATCAACCAATATTCTATTTAATTTATCATTTATTATTAATCTTTAATTTAAAAAGGCAAGCTATTAGGAACATATTTGTAAACAACATTGTTTACAATAGTGACCTGGCAAGTAAGAAGAAAGGAAAAGAAACGGGGGAAGAAAAAGGAAAACGCAATAAACATGTTAAACATGCACAATTATAAACAATGACAAGCATCTTTGAAAATTATCCAGTTTTACTGCGTCTTGTAGCTGGCATCACATTCGATCCCACGGATGGCACTGCGTTAAAAACAACGGGCTTTTATTAAAGGTATATCCTCATGGGCTCAGTACTTCAGTAAACCGTTGTCAGAAAGCAAAGTCTGTCGTGGCGTCTACAAATGCAAGTTTAAACTCTGCAACAACATCCAAAATTTCCCAAAAACCTTGGGGTCTAAAAGAAACACGATCACCCAGTAATCACCAAGTATTACCAAGGCAAAGCTCAGAAGGCAGCATCTATGACCGTACGGTGGGGTGTTAACATCACTGGCAGGGGTAACCAGAGCGCCGCTGATGGCAGAGGAACAAAATGCAGAAAGATATGCTAAGTCATGCCTGTGTAGGCGCAAAAACTGCCTGCATCGTACTAAAAACATCTGGCATATTATTCAGTGCAAATACAGCAAGGGAGACGTCAGACTGTTAAGCAGCTGGAGTCTCATAGCAGACAGGAATGGAACCAAACGTTTGTGCTCTTTCTAAACGATTATAGAACGTTTTTAAGAACTAAGGTACTCAAAACGCCCAGTTCCAGATTTATGGAACAAGTTGCATGCACGGACTTAACGAGAATTGAAGATATTGTTTTCTTTGTGCTGTTTGCGATTAACAGTAGTTAAGTTTTACCACTTTTAGAATCGGCGTTAGTGTGTGTATACACGAGACGTAATCAGTGTGTGAGAAAGGGCTAAGTGATATTGTGGTATATTATTATAATAGTCTATCAATACTCTCCTTCTCTTTCTCTGTGCAGAAAAGCCGTTGGCACAGGGACCACCCGGGGGCGTTCTGGGCATTTTGGGAGTAGTGGTGGTGTTTGTCTTGACTGTGGGGGTCGTGGTCACCATCTGCATGGTGTACAGGCGTGGACAGAAGCTACGTACAGAGACGGACAACGACCTGTAAGTATGGCCGGAGGAAATCTGAATGCATGAGGGGTTTCAAAAAATCAACAAAATCAACAGCAAAAAAAATGCAAAAGCCTCTGTCCTGGGAACGTTCTCAGATTTCATGGGCAGTTGTGTGTTTTCTACACAGATCTGCACTGCAAAGCAACACAACAGCAACTTTGCAAATGGTAGCACAGCATCATACACAATTTTCTCATCATTCCTGTTTATTTTATTGTATTTATTTTATTTGAATAATAATTTTAAATATGTGCACCCTATAATAATAATAATATGTAAAATAATAACATAGAATAATAATCTATATGATTATTCATTTAATAATGCATTATTAGTATGTTTATCAGTTATTACATTAGCATAGTGTTATTTTTCTCATTAAACACATTATAATATATTTTATATATACTTTATATCACACTTTTGTATTTTTCATGACGATTAAGATAATTTTCTAGATTATTTTAAACACTTTTTAATTTTGCGTATACTCTTTAAAAACGTTTTGCCTTATGTTTACAATTTTTTTTGTTGAAATAAAGAAATATGTTAATATTAATAGATATTACTTTTTTTTTTTAACAATACTGTGTTATGTTTGGATTAAACCTTTTTTAAATGTAAAAAAAAAAATTTTATCTTTTCTTTTTTTTTTTTGGCTTATTTATTTATTGCTTTGATCTGTTATTTTGTGCTCAGCTATGTTTCTATAAAGTTTATAGAGATATTGCTAACCTAGGTGCGGTTTGTGGGTTTTTGAGAACATACAGTCGGGCAAAAACATGAACATGGAGCTTATTTTATAATGAAGTAGCTTACTGGGAAGTGTGGTCTAATCAGAACTTTGTTACAGCTGCAGTTTAATCGTTTGTATTACTTTTATTACATTTGTACGCACCTTTCGGTGGCTGTAGCTCCAAGTTTGTTCAGGACAATATGAACTACAAACAGCTCCAGTAAAATATATGGTAAAGCAAATTACCACACCAGCAATATTACTGTACAAATACAAAACCAGCTTCAGTACCCTGTACTTTCACAGCAGAAGAACTAATTACAGTAATCAGTAACAGTTACAGAAAGTACTGAAACTAATTACAGTGATCACACCGACAACAATGCAGGCTGCATTTAGCTGAAAATGATCAGCGAAAAATCAAACAGTACTAAGATGGCACTGATTCTAACCTGATGTCTTACCTACAAATATACCAGTTAGAGCTTCAGCCCTGAGGTCCTACGTATGTTTTGTTAAGAAGAGGTTTGTTAGAGATGCTCTGTGATTCTTATCAGCAGAATGAGAAACCTATTGCCTCTGACCACTTTCAGATAGATTAAAGAAGGAAGGTGGAGCAGGGAGAAAACAGAACGTGGAGGAAAGAAACTATTCTGGTCTGCAAAAGAGTTTGGTTCAGCTTATTCTGTAACTCTCGTACTCATAACTTTTATTTAACTGTAGACAGTATGAACCAAAGAGGTTTCATGTTTTTTTTTTTTTCATTTCAGGCCTGCAACACATTCCAAAAAAAGTTGAGATGGGGGCTATTCAGGGCTAGTAATGAGGTAAAAAACCTAAATATTGATGTGATTTCAAACAGGTGATTATAATCATGATTTGGTCCAAAAGCAGCATCCACAAAAGTCGTTGTGGAGTAAAGATGATCAGAGGATCTCCAGTTTATCAACGAATGTGTAAGAAAATGATTGAAATGTTTAAAAACTAGGTTCCTCAAAGAAAGACTGGAAGGGATTTATATATTTCTCCCTCTACAGAGCATAATATCGTTAAATGATTCAAAGAATCCGGAGGAATTTCCTAAAAAGCCTAAACTGCAGAGGGGTGATCTCCGCTCCCTCAGACGGCACTGCATCAAGAACCGTCATTCATCAATAGCTGATAGAACCACATAGACAAGGGATTATTTTATCAAACCTTTATCAAGCTCTACAATACAGAGTTACATTCACAGATACCACTTAAAACGTTACTGTGCTAAAAAGAAGCTTTATGTTGTAACCATGTCCAGAAGGGGCGTCGGCTTCTCTGGGCTCGGAGGATCTGGGATGGACCATCATACAGTGGAGACGGGGATTGTGCTCAGACCCATCGGTATCACAGACAAATCAGAGAGTTAGGACTGAAACATATAAATCCCTTCCAGCCTTTCTTTGAGGAGCATTGTTTTTAAACATTTCCACCATTTTCTCCTGCATTTGGTGATGAACTGGAGATCCTCTGACCATCTTCACTATTCTAAGACTCAGGCTTTTGTGGATACTGCTTTTTCTGATTGGGGTTGTAGGACTGATCGTGTCTCCTCTTTTCTTCCACAGGCGCTAAACAGGGTTTGAAATTTTGGCTTAGGCTTGCTCTTTTTCCTAAGCTATTGTGATGAGGGGAACAAGTCTAGCTAACCACAGGAATTTGAGCATTTAGAGAATAACCACTCTTCCATTGAGATGGAGTAACACAAATAGATTCATGGACAAAAATAGATTGATAGAGGAGTAACAGAGCTAAGGGAGGGGGTAACGGTGGACAAAGAACAAACCAAAGACAAAAACAGCAGAATATTAAGACGAGGCCAACGTTAACCCCAAATGTGTTTTTTTTTTCTGGGCAATTTCTTTCACACAAAGCCGTATGATGATAATGGCAGCTCTTGGCTTTAAGGAAGAAAAGAATTGCACCTATAAAGCTTTTTAAGCTATAACAAATCAAACTCGCACGTCGCCCTAACTCTGAACAAGAACAAACCCGAAGCTTTTTAAGCACCATTATCAAAAACAGAAGATAACGTTTCTCTAATTTAAGTGAACTCGAGTTGCATTAGATCTGAAGACGAGGCCTGAAATAACACTTAAAGCTATAAAGCAGAGACAGAGGGACGATGTTTACCCATTGTACAGAGTAAGAAAGGAAACGATCCAGACAGACAGCTTATTAAGCTAAATTTCCAGAAGCAGATGGTCGTGACTGAGAGAAGCTGATTAGGCTTTACTGTTAATGGCGTTTTCATAAGGCATAACGTATTTGCAGAACACAAGGAAATACACAAGCGGACAGTTTTCAGGCCTCACTGATTTCCACTGTTGAGTGACAAATCACCAGCTAGAGAACTTTTATAATGTAAGGGTCCCTTTCCTTCCATTTCTGTGCTGGCGGCTGAGGTGTCCTTAAGAGGCTCTATTGCTTAGCGACGCTTCAGATCGAGAACAGGAGAAAAAATGTATGGTAAGGGTGTTACTGGATCCTTCTTAAATACTGGCACCCCTGGAACAAAAGCATTCATCATTGCTTATCCTTCGGATCTTTCGCTAAAACCATATTTACAAGAACGACCCTTTATATGAAGTACAGCAGCTGCAAGGAAAAAGCTTGAAATTAATGTAGTACTTTCTGATATCCATCTTTCATGTAGTGCTTTGTGCAGCCTGTTGTTGCAAAGATAACAGCTCTGTCTTCTCCTGTAATGCTTTAGCTTTCCATAAATCTCCATAAATGTCCAGACCCCAGGTTTTCCATGAGGTTTAAGGTCAGAAAACTGGGATTTCCATGGCTAAACCTCAATTCTGTGGCCAGTGAATCAATATTATGTTGATTCTGAGATGTGTTGGATCATTGTCCTACTGGAGGATCCAACCACGGCTCAGCTAAAAGCAGTCGGGTTTTCATTTAATCAGCTTTTTCCTGATGACATTCATGATACTATTTTATCCAAACAAGCTGTCCAGGGCCTTTGGGGAAAAACCCACAACATCATAGATCCGCTACCAAAGTGGAGATGCTTGAGAGCAGATCCTTTCTTCTGGCAACTCTCCAAACAAATTCTGGTTACGTAGCTGGCGTTTGACTGTAGTTATGGAGATGTTATAACCCCAAGACTTGACCAACTGTTCCCCAATCCTTCTTATTGCGTGTGAAGTCAAAACTAGATGTGCATCTTCTTAGAGAATGGTCTCAAAGAAGCTCTACAATAGAGAACTGAGCAAACCTATGGTGACAGTGGCAAGGAAAAGCTTTAGCACTCATTCTCAACTAACCAGAGTTGGTTTATGGATTTACCAGAGCATCCAGTCAGTAGAGCTTTAAGTTAATCGAACCTCGACATTACAAACACATATACCAGTTTCTCATCATGCTTACAGAAGGTATACTTTAGAGTTTAGCGACACTTATTTAGGAAGCCATGGCTGACCAAGTAAGTGAAGGATAAAACGTAAATATCAAAGGGAACGTACTTCCATTAGCTTCACCCACAGCAATTTCTTGTTGATGAGTGTGTAGAGGAATGCAGCCATTCTATCTGATTGTTCAAGCAGTCAGTTTGAGGAAACCTACCATTTTCTTGATTTGGCCTGTCTTCTCGGTCATTAGACTGTGGGTGATACCCAGAAGGCACGTTTAATTGCACGTTTAGTTGTTTACAGAATTCGAATGCAACTGGGATCTCGATTGGACTCCCCTATTTGCAACGATTTCTGTTGGGCACCTCAAAGAACTTTAAAAAGTCAATTAATAATACTTCTGAAGTTTAGGGGGGGGTGATGAAGGACCACAGTGATCGCACCCACGGGTTTCGTACCATAGCCTACACACTGTCTCTGCACACAGTGTCTGCACACTGGTGGGTCCAGTAAAGGGACTGCACTTATATTGCACTAAATAATGGCAAGAAACGTGGTAACATTCTTTATTCAATATACTTATTTATGCAGGTAAGCGCTGTAACGACCACCTGATCAACAACCATTCATTTTAATCTCCAAGGTCTAAAAAATTGCAATAAATTGTTATAGGAGATAAAAGTCAGTCTTTTAACTCTAGACGTTGCAGTATTGCCCAGATGGCAGCACATCTTGCATAATAGTTCTCTCTTGAACAACTTTAGAAATGTTTTATTATCTGTGAATTGCGTTCACGTTTGGAAAAACAACACTGGATTTTGCTAGATGCAGATTTTTCTCTGCCTGCTTTTCTGCTTAACTCGCATTCTCTCTCTCGGTCTCCACACACTTGAACTCCAGGTATTTTATTTTGCTTCGTTTAGTGCTAATTGACCCTTTATATAATTCCCGTATTCCCAGAGAAAGTATTACTTTGCATAAACATCTCAGATGAAGTCTGTTTAAATCAGTTATAGTAATCTAATCACTGATGATATGACTCAAGAATTTTCTCACGAACACAAATGAACACACAGATCCCTCGGGTCAATTCAGCCATGCCTTAACTTAGTATTAAATAAGAGCAAAGACTTCAAAATCAAAATTAGATTGTGTTCAAAGTAAAACTCTGCTCAGTCCTGCCAAGATGTTGTTTGCTCGGTTGTTTACATGATCTTTTTAAAGTTGTTTAGGGTTGATACTAAAAAATCTCTCAAGATTACCCAAAGAGTATTGACCCACAGGTCTGCAAACGTTTAGGTATTCAACAACTGCCAAAGTGGCGTCTACAAGAATGCCCAGACCCAGTGCATTCCCTGTACTGACTTGTCTTCTTCCCATAGTGCATCCTGGTGCCACCTCCTCCCCAGAAAACATGCTGTGAAATGTAAAGAAAACAGGATTTCTCTGAACATTTTCTTCCACTGGTCCGTGGTCCAGTTCCAACGCCAATAACATGGGTTACACTCTGACCGGTCTGCAGTTACTCAGAAGTCTGTGACCCTTGTAGACCTTCCTTTTGCCAGTTCTGACCAGATGGCATTGCCCTTGTGCATCAGTGAGCCTCGGGCATCACACATTCTGTCGTTGACCTTAAGGATTTGGCCGTTTGTCCCAACATCTAACATCTGATAGATCTGAGATCATCGGTGATATCCATTATTCAATTTGCGACTGGTCATTAGGTTTTGGTTTATGAGCTGCTCATAAATTTCACCATAAAGTCGAACGACGTTCATTTCAGAAGCACAAACAAACAAATAAGGATAGCAATATTCTAATCGAGACATGGCACAGATGGCATAAATGATCAGATGAAAACAGTAGACGCTTTTGATGCATCAAACTCACTCGAAATGTGTTTTGACCAAAGCCGGCGAGTCAAATAAATCCTCGCTTTCATCTTCGAAAGTTTTGAAGTGTGCATTTCTGTTTATTGTTCCCATTCAGGGCGATTCATTTAGGACTATCATATTAAGGCCATTATAATTCACATAAACTTATATCGTGCCTGCATTATAAAGAGACATCACAGCCCTTATGCTCGCTCTATTAGAGTTTCACTTTCATGGAAATGCTAAGTTAACAGATTGATGTTTTCTTGCAGAAACTTCAATTATGGTCTCAGTACAATAGCATCCTGCTTTCCTCTTGCAGCGGATCTGCAGTAAAGACGTGTCGCGGGTGGAAGATCAACGATCTAGGATCTTGCACGACTTTAACCATTATATTGAGCAATTAGTCTAAAAAACCACCAACTGTACCTATAAGTGCCCAAAATGTCGCTAACAAAAAGGTGGCAGAAGTACTGCGAAAAATAAAAGTACTACAAATCTGATACAAATACTCAAGAAAAAGGTGAAGAATATATATTTGACTCAAACATAAGTATAAAAGTACATGATACTAAATGTACATTAGGCCTCTAAAAAGCCTTTTATTGACTTACAGATCCATTACACTGAGGGAACATAAGGCTTTAACAGAGTTTACAGACACAAGGAACCAAAATATACAAAATACTTTGGATTTTTATTTATTAAATGCTAATAAATCTCTCCTAACTCGACATGGTAATGCAGTAAATCATGATGTTTAACCCAACTATAGTTATCATCGACTCTCTGCTCAGACTGCAGCTTCAGCGATGGTTTACACCAGTTCTTCTTTTAAACTCCACTACACTACTTAATTTAAAATGCTTATGCAACACATTTAGAAACATAAAACAGTTTTTCCTCATCACATAAACTGACTATATATGACTAGAATCATATGAAATATAAGTACTAAAAGTACAGATTTGTCTTTTGAAATGTAATAAGTAAAAGTAAAAACTATAATGTTTTTACACAGTGATGAAGCGGATGTACGTTGTTACTTATACCACCTCGTGTTCGTCACTTTCCTTGGTGAATGAAGTGTCGGTAAGATGTGGATGGGATCTGCTCACAATAAAGAGAATAAAAAGAACTATTGTGCATATTTATGAATACTGAAGTAATTAGTTTGTCAAAACATCCCCAAGCTCTGCTGTCATCCACCAGCACGCCGGGTGGGCCCAGCCGGGATCGGAGTAGGACTGGCTGGCTTTGGAAATTCTCTTCCAAATCTTAAGAGAGTTTCTAAGTAGTTTTGGGGTGTCCAGAAACTTTTGTTCATATAGTGCAGCCTGGTAGAGGTCGGATTTGAAGCCTGGACTTTCAAGGTCCACAGTGGAGAACTGTGTACCCACTTTAGCAGTGTACTCACTTTGCCACCCCAGCACTGTGCCAGGACAGTTCTAAACCCAGACGGGCACATGGAGGGCATGCGACTAAACTTGGAGCTCAACTCTGACGCTTGGTCACTTATTTACTGAGAAAAATGCTATTATTTACTGTGGAAATATATCATGTGTTGCTTTAAAAAAGGAACAGTACTAATATAAACAGTTTATAGTTTATAGATTTGAAAGCATTACGTTATGTATAGTCACAACACGGAGAAACGTTTGTGCCAATAAGGTAGGATCTTTCCATCTGGCTCCCTGTGGGCAAGGTTAGGACTGTAATAAGTTGTTTATTTCTGTGCGTATGAATGTGAAAGATTATACATTTCATTTGCAAGTGTTTAGCAGCTGTTTTGTCATTTTGCAGACTTCTTAGCTGCAGCTGCTCTGAAGTTTCTGCAGAATCTTTGAAAGCCTCGTAGCTGCCTATGGCTTTATTGGTGAATGAATGTGCACCCATTTGTTTTTGAGATTTCTCAATCCTACCTGTGCAGATCTATTGATTTATAAAATAGCTGGTGCTTTGTTTGCATTTGCACGACTGACTGCTCGGACTCTACAGCCCTGATTAATTAGGATCCCCAGTGAACTGTACCAATTTGTACTTCATTAAATCGTGAGTGATTCGTTAGTAGCTTACTTCATAGCATATTGTACCGTTTAGTGTGTATTTCATTCTAAATCCATAGGCATGATTCTTCTAAAGCCATCAGAAGCTTAATTCATCACTCCATAGAACGTTCACACTGCTCCAGCGTCCAGTGATGACCTGCTTTACACCACTCCATCCGATCCTTGCCATTGTTCTTGGTGATGTAAGGCTTGGTGATTGGCTCCCGCTGCCCAGTTTTAGTGTTAATTTTCCAGAGGCGGTTTGGAACTCTGCAGTTATGGGGTGCAGCAGCAGAGCGTTTGTTGGTTGGTTGGTTGGTTGGCATCCTTTATGCACTATGCCCCTCAGCACTGGGCGAACCTGCTCTGTAAATTCAGGTCGTCTGAGTCGCTGTGGTTAAAAGCTAAACACTTCCACTTTTCAATACGGAGGAATAGCAAGAAGGGAAAAAAATTCTCTAACTGACTTGTTGTAACTGTGCCATCCTATTAGCGTACCACGCTCGGTGCCATCCTATTAGAGTACCACGCTCCAATTCATCAGCTCTTTAGAGCGACCCATTCTTTCTCTGGTTATGTGGCAGACTCCATTTCCTTTTGGTGCTGGATTTTACACAGATACACCTGGATTCACATTAAGAGGGGTGGCCCAATACTTTTGTCCATATAGTCAATGTAGGGCATCTGCTTTGCTTACCTACGCTGTTAAATCTCACCTTACAATGGACAGCACAAGTCCGATCCTAGTGCCGGTTGCCAAAACCCAATTCTCCCAGTCTCTTGTATAGAGATCGCCACCCGGGGTCATTACCCGTCTGTCCCACAAGATGCCAGCAAACGGGCATACCGTCCAGAACTGTGGTTAAAATCGAGATCCACCGCAAGGAGAGAGACCAGGGACAGTCCATAACCACTTTCCCCAAAACTACAGAGCGTTTATGGAGGTAACCCCACTCCTATGTCCACATTTCAAGCAATCAGCAAGTATTTATGAAAGGACTTATATTTGGCTGAACTGCAAGAACGAGGGCAGGCTCTATTGTACTAAACGCAACCTTATTTGTACTAGAATCAACATTGCAGCGCCCCCCGGTGGCCAACCCCTACCAAATATGGCAGCTTTCTTCACAATGTGAAGGAGTAACGGTGTGTCAAAGAGGGGCACGATCAGATTATAACTATTGAACATTTTCTTCATCCACACCACTTAACACTGAGGATGCTGTGACCTCTCTGGGCAGCTGCTACTGCCAAAGTAACTGGCATCTTGCCATGCTTTTGCCAGCTTGTGTACAGGGGACAATAACACATTTGGAAAATGTATTTTTACTTTAATAATACGTTATTAAGAAAGAAAGCAGACTTTTGTTGTACCAGTACTGCACAAGTCATGTAGACGCCGTCTTTTGTATAGGTCTACAGGCCTATTGGGTCTAAATTACAGGCATCAAACCTATTTAAGGGAATTATATTGCATCTAGGCGGCTGAATTCCAGAACTAATAAGCAATAGGATACAAAAGTGGGATCCAAGCTGGAGCAGTGTTTTTTGTAACCTTGAACATGCCGGCTATCTTTAGTTTCACACATACCTAGAGTCCTCATTTGCCAATGTTTAAAACAATGAATCTTGATATCTGTTTCTAAAATGATATTGATTAAGCAGCTAACAATTGAGGATCCATTCAACTAGCTTTTTGTGACTGCTTTTGTGACTTTTCTTACCCTCTTTGAAGCTAGAGGTAGCATAAAAGATCACTGAAGGTGCTGGACGTCATGCTTTCTTCTTGCCCCGACAGGACAGACATGCCGCCCGCTCACACCCCTGTCCCTCCACAACAGAAGAAGAAGAATAACGATATGAAAGGAGGCCTGACATCAGCTGACATCCAGGTAAGACACGCTGCAAAAAAAAACTAAATCTGATCACGTGAAATGATCTCATTTCAATGCAATAAATGTTCATTTTTCTCTGATTCGATTTTTGTCTTACAATGTGCTGGAAGTGTAAGATCTTGCTTACTTCTATAGGAATTACCTTATTTTATTATTTATACCGGTTGAGTTATTCTGATATAAAATATAAAAATATTATTGCTTATTGTAAGAAATCTTACCAAAGTAAAACTTGGCATGTTTTGTGCTTAATATTTTTGCAAGAATATGTTTCTTTTTCCGCACAGACTTTATTGCAGTGACATGCATTTAGGGAGACTAAAAATAAAGAAAGAAGGGTCTGAGTGATCAATTCTGTAGCTTTAATGTCTAAAATATGGCAAAAAAAAACTCTGACCTCTGACCTTCTGAACTGCAGCTATAACCATTATTTGTAACTGTTATATCCTTCAATGACATGCAGTAAAGGTAAAGATTGTGTTATTTAAGAGGTTGGAGTCGTATTTGACCTGCTATTCAGCTTCCTAATAAGAAACCTGCGTAATATCAGTCTTTTCTGCACATACCGCAATTTCATTACTAAAAACAGGTACAAGTAAAAATGTAGGCTGTGAACTCAGAAGAGAGATAAGGAGTAAATAAGTCTGGAAGAGAGACAGACACATTTTCCTCTTTATAATGTTCTATATTTCTGCATAAAAAGGAGCTGAAACGTCATCACATTTTCAAACACAAGTCCTAAAAGTAGATGAAGAAAACTCAATTAAACAAACAGGATAAAAATATTATACTTGATTGTTTATCTATTAAGGACTCATCATTAATTCGAAGGTGAATGTAGAGCTGATCGATCAGATGTGACCGTATCAAAGTCTGATCTTCAAAACACATGTTACAGTTACAAAACCAGCTCTAAAGAGTTTGGACTCCACAAACCACAGGTCACAAAGGAACCCGGGGGAACCACTAAGCAACTAAAGGCCTCTCACACATTGGTTAATGTTCATTTTTTGTGGAAAGGTGAGACCAAAACAGAACAGTTTGGCTTAAATGAGTCAAGTCAAGTCAGATTTATTTCTATAGCGCTTTTTACAACGGAGCATTGTCTCAAAGCAACTTTGTTTTAGATGATCTCCTAATAAGTACGTCCAATCCCATATTGAGCAAGCCTAGGACGGTAGCGGCAAGGAAAAACTCCCTAAGTGTTATGAGGAAGAAACCAGGATTTTTCAGGATAAGAACCTTATACAATCATGGTGGTGGTAGGATCATGGGTTGCTGTTTTGCTGCATCTGGGCCAGAGCAAATAATTCTTAGAAGTGGAATTATAGCAGAAAATTCTAAAGGAAAATCAACTGAATCTCAACAGAACGTGGGTCATGCAGCAAGAGAGCGACCCTAAGCCCACACAGAACGATTAAAGAAAACTAAAGCTTTGAAATGTCCAGGTAAAACCCACCAACATTTTTATATACATTATTGTTTGGTCTTTATAAAGTAAAACATTACTTCTTTCCCTGAGTTTCCATATCAAAGTTTAAAACTGCTGAAGTTTTTGAAAAAAAAAAGACTTTATGAGCCCAAACATTGCTGTATTTTATTATTCTGTCTTTGTAAGGCAGTGGGCAATTTCTGTAGAGGAAGAAGAGGAAGACTCTGCTCTGGTATTACTAAGCTAGGATTTAGATTTAAATGTACAGAACATACAGGCAGCAATTTTACTCGGTACAGTGAAATTACGAGGAAAGGCTGTGAAATAAGCAAAGGAAAAACCCAAAAGTACATGATGGTGCTCTGTGATATACAGCTGATTGCCTCTGTTTAGAATCTGCAGGCGACAAGTCGACTTATTTCTTCCCCGAGCAATGAAAGATCTCGATTTATGGCGGGGCAGCAAAGGGAGGCTTTTGGTTTTATGCTCATTCTGTTCCCTCCGTTATTGTGTTCAACTAAAATATCCGCTGATTTATACGAGACATCAGACAGATCCATTGCGACTGGGATACAGAGGCATGCAGAATAGCCGGTGTGGATAATAAATAGCATAATGTCAGGACTACATTGTGGATTTAAGAAACAAATAATTATTCGTACTTTACTCAGTGAAGTTACTTTTCACTGTATGATGGGATAGCCAGGGCATTCCGGAAGGCCTGCTATGTGGAATCGTGATTATTGGGGACCCATATGTAATGCATAGTCAGTAACAGACCCAAAACAGGCATTCCTTAGAGCCTTTCCTTTTCTTTAAACTCATCAGTGATTCACAGCTTTAAAAGGCTGTTATGTCTTGCAAGAACTATCTTAAGATCTAACATAAACTAAACCTGGCCATTGTAAAGTAGGTTACTAGAACAGTTAGTTCCAAACTTACAATCGGATTCATCAATAAGCGTTCTTTTGAACACCAAAGGATATCACTCCGTTGTAACGTCAACTTTATACATACAAACATTTAACATACCGTATTTTTCGGACCAGAAGGCGCACTTAAAATCCTTTAACTTTCTCAAGAATCGACAGTGCGCCTTAAAATGCGGTGCGTCTAATGTATGAATTCATTCTGGTTGTGCTTTCTGACCTAGAACCGATTGTAGATGGTCCACGGCGCTCATAAATCTGTCAAAATGTTTTAGCACGGCCTTGGTAAGTTACGAAGCGGCAACCGTAGTGTGCAGCATCGCGGAGTAATACGGTATGTGCTTCAGCATTAGGGTACGTGCATTCATTCATTTTGAAGCGGATTTCAAACTCAGCGCTATCAGTCACACAGTACAACATGGACATAGAGCAGCTGCGAGAGAATTCAACATTAACGAATCAATGGTACGGAAGTGGAGGAAGCAACAAGACGCCCTGTGCCAGGTAAAGACCAAACTGAGCTTCCAACGGAACTTAAGAGTTTCGTTTCATTTCATGCGCCTTAGAAACCCGGTGCGCTTTATGTATGAAAATATACCCGTTAGCAGCCGATCATTGATATCGCGCCTTATAACCCGAAAAATACGGTATACAAATAACTCAATAAAACTAATAAATAACGAAATTCTAACATTTACTTCTTAATGATTTTTAGTTGTAGTCCTTTTTCCTTTAACCTCTGCTAATTTGTACTTGATAGTGTTATAAACTTTTTATAGCGTACTGTGTTGCATAGCAACAACGCATTAGTTGTGGACCTACTTTTTGGAAGGTACTGTCACTATTAAATCAAAGAAGCCCTGGATTTCATACTGCATACGCTTTATATGCATGTTACTGCGAATAACATGAGGGCTGTGATGATCTACGGCACTCGCCTTTGTGTTTGGATGTTATTTTCGATAACGCACTACCAGTCATGTTCTGGTGCATAAACATTATCACGCTTAGACAGTTTAATACCATATACTATTTCCCCAACGGAGGCTCATATAGAGGATCAGCCTGCGCTCTCATTTCACATTGCAGCAGAGACGGATAGTGACGTGTCATTCTTTACAAACATTAACACGCTGTAAAGGCTTGTACTTCTGGCTCAGGCACAAAGGGGCATCATCTTAAGCGTGACTGACAGTGCCTTCTTACGTCTTTCATCAGGCCCAAGAGAAGATATAAAGATATCTAACAAAGTGTAATAGCTGGCTTTAAAAACACATCACAGATCCCTTTATTCTCCGTTTAGTTGAATTATTAGCTCTGTAAAGTTAAAGTTAAAGATGGCCTTTTAAAGGTGACAACTTAGCACAGTTCCCTGGGGTCTTAATGAAATGTCTGTGAAGTGCTTTGGTCAAAATACCAAAAGGATCCAGAACCACAGCACCTTCTCACCCCGAATAAAGCGTACGTTTCAGAATCCGATCCTTTAATGAAAATGTAATTCAGGGCAAGTCATAAGCTTAGACACTCCCATCTTCCTACACATATTCAATTTAAACACCTTTAAATACCATCTAGTAAACTGCCGACATAACCCGACACTCTGGAAACAAGTTTTATGAATATTTAGAGAAAGAAATAGAGAAACATTTCAAGAAATGTTCACCTGATACCAGCCTCTAAGCATGCTACGGTAATTACTGTAGCACAGAGGCTAAAATATAGATTAAAATACAGAAGTTATTTAAAGAAAATAACAAATAAATAAATAAATATAATAATATATAGACTATAATAAATTAGAGGATACAATATTATGAAATGTATAATAAAATAGAGAATATAAAAACTATAGACTTTAAGACAAAAGTGTATATAATAAATCAGAATGTAATAAAAACTATGGAAAATTAGACAATATATATATATATATATATATATATATATAATATATATATAATATATATATATATATATCTATATATATATATATAAAGAAATAGAGAATATAAAACTATAAAATATAAGTCAAATTATATATCATAAAAAAATTAACATAATATAGTTGAAAATAAAACTTTGGAATGTTAGACTATATTAAGTAGTAAATAAAATGATAAACATAATAAAATAGAGACTAAATAAACTACAGCATATTATATATCATAGACCCGCAGTCTGCCAATGGGATAATGGTTTTGTTTTTCACTTTTAATACATGATCCAATAAATGACATGAGATATTCAATACTTTGTAAAATGGGCTTTGTGTTAATGAGTACACTTTAAACTCTTTGGTTTGAGAAACATCCAAATGGTTTGTCAAAACGTAACTTGGGCAGTGTCAAAACATACAAAGCCACAGTTTTTGTGAGTTCTTCACTGCACTCAGATTTCAAAATCATTTAAAACGACCTGACGCAAGAATGCACAGACTTCTCTCTGCTGCAAGAAACATTCGAAGGCTGTTTTCTTTTCACGGTTGCCAATAATCCGTTACTCCGCTGAGTTATTCCACTGCAGCGTTCATTCAGCTTGGGTGCCTGATTTATTTATTCGGTTGTCGACGTGTTTATTTGTTGTACGACTCTTTTTCATACATATTTTATAGGTGGTTCATCTGGAAAAGGAAAATGAGATGCACAAACTTCCACTGCATCCCTCTTACAATGACAGGGTTCCCTCTGAGTCGACTCCCTTCACTGATAAGATGGTGAGTCGTGCTTCCTTACACTCACCGCTTCATTTTCTCATCTTAGTTTTAGATTCCGTGGCTTGGCTGTATTTGCTTGTGCTGGCCCTGCTTAGACGTTCTAGGAGTGCCAATATCGCCCGATAACAGCACTCTGACCAAAGCTCTTCAAGTATTACTCCACGGACCACACATAACAACGCAGCAATGTTAGAATTATAAAGTAAAAGCCTGCCCAAATGAATTATAATGAGTTTATAAACATTAGCTTGGATGAGTTAGACGAAGCACTTAATAAGCAGCCTGATCCTTCCAGTGAGCTGAGCTTCATCACCCTTACAAACCAGGATTTGAATGTAAGCTGGAAAATCAGATAAACGTAAAAAGTCAGTGTTTTAACTCAAAGGTCCCGGGCTCTTAATGGATTCTCAGCTGGACTGAAGATCAGTTTGAGTCCCATCACCAAAAATGCTGGATCAGCTTCTAGCTGGGTTTGGTTTGATGGATCAGTCAGAAATGTTACAGCAGAGTTATACAGCATCGGTCTTTCTGGTTTCCTTCACGTCGTTTGCTAGCGTTAAACTCGATGTTTCAAAACTCGACCCGACCGAGCTGTTGATGATCTAGAACTCCAACTTTAACATTTCTGACTAATTTCAGCTGATTCATTTAAAGTATAGCGAGATCCTAGACTTTCGTTATAACACCTAACTTCGACTCACGTTATGCAGCACAAACTAGGATGAACACGAAGGCCTCCGGTCTCCACAGGCCTAGGCACATGAGACTAAGGCTTGAAATATATCGTTTATTAATAATCGTCTCAAATATCCCACTGTAACCATTGACAATCTGCTCCTGTTATGGAAAAGAGCTAGAACCTTGAAGTGTGAGATGTATTTTCCTTTCTTAAAGCTGTCGTTGTCAAACCCCGTGACAAAGAGCTCAGATTTCCCGTGGAGCGACCGCATATATTAACTTGAGTCTTTGTTTTCTGACACCTGTCCAACCCGACTGTTCAGCTATTGTTTCTCATTAAAAAGGTGTCTCCGGAGACGGCTGGCTTAATGCCATGTTGGCACACCGACGTCTTTTTGCTTGTACAAATTACGTTTCGTCTTTCATTCAATCATTTTCACTCACACTTATTCTAATTAAGATTCCATCACAGAGTGCCAACTCTAGTCAGGGCACCATACCTTTGCAGAGCACATTCTTGCATGTACTCACCTTTTAGAGACATTAATTGACCTAATACATGTCTTTGGAATGTAGGAGGAATCCAGAGAACTGGGCAGGATTGTCTGATGGAGATGAAGTGCAAGCCAAGTTCTCCATCAAAGCTGGAAAACATTTTGTAATTTTTATGGACCATGTTTTAAGAGGGCATGGCTTGATGAGCCTTCTCAGACCTTTCCAGATGCTCCTATATAGAAACCGAACTCTGATCATCTCCTGAGGTTTTTTTCTGGGTTCTTTTGTGGTTTGATTCTTTGGTTGTTATAAAAGCGAGGCAGAGTCGGTCCTACATTACATTTACAGCATTTAGCAGACACCCTTATCCAGAGCAACTCACAGAAGTGCTTTGTATTCTTCTTAGGTGCCAAAACCTCATAAGAGTACAAGTAAGCGATTACTCAAGAACACAATCCAACTACAACTTGCTATTATCTGGGGTAGATAAATAAACAAAACACAAGGAATTATTATTGTTTATTTTTTTATTTTTAGTAAGATATATAAATAATCAGTCCTCTCATGCAAACAAGACTTTGAACCGTCCAGGCATGGGCTCTAAAAGACTTGGAAGGTGCCCTGGCACCAAGACATTGGCAGCAGACCCTTGACATGGGAATTAAGGCCAGAGCAACACTTTAGCACTTCGTCATGTTCCACAAACCATTCCTGAACAGTTTCTGCAGAGCATCACACTCTCAGTTATTCACGGCACCTGTCGATTGGTTTCTAAATCTAACTTGCAATAACGTACAAGCTTTTGAAGTAAAAAAATCAAGAAAATCAAATGTGACACACAAGTTCATACATGTGGACTGTTCTGAGGAATCTGCCCTCTCTGTTTATTTAACAAATCGAAAAAAAAAACTCACAAGACCAAGACTACTTCAGGTATTTGTTCAGTGGGTGTTTAGCTTACCATAAAACAGCCATAAAAACTTTTTAAGACATAAAAACAAAATGAGGTCTGACTGTATAGCTGTTCAAGCAGCATTACCTCTGATTTGTGATTTGACATTGAGCTGAAGAAATAACAAAATGGGTATGTAATCAAAGAAGTGAAGGATTGTGGGGAAAATTGTTGTTTACAGGGGAAGATGAATTGTGAAAAGACCACAATAAGAGACGAACAGCAAGGTGCACAGAAAGCTTTAAAAATAATGCAGTTTTGTGCTTTCGAGCTCTGCTTTCTGGGTTTATAGCCGTATGAGGGATTAATCGTTATGACAAAACATGTTTCGCTTATTATTTTGGACAGCCAGTGTTTTATTCAGAAAGACAGATATTGCACTGTTAAGCGAGGTCAACAAAGAATTTACACAGAAAGTACACGAGGTTATTCAAATCTAAATCAAGTCAGCATTTGTCCTGACTTTTCCTTTAATACTGGATCAGTCGAAGCATTATGAAGAATTTACCAAAGTCCTTCTGTGTAACATTGGGTGGGCATTTGGTTTGTGGCACAGGTCAGACTGTGGTTGGCAGGAGCCTAACAAGAACAGCCAACAGACGTTTCAGACCATTTAGAAATCCACATTTTTGAAGATGCCATGCCTGGGACAAACTGGGCATATGCCCACCCTATTAACTGAGAAGAGGCCCAACACAGTGCCCCATATCAACCACCCGACCGTGGCGTTACCCCAGGTATTTGGGGGCTGACGTTTCCAGAATTTGACTTGCAAGAGACAGGAGCTGCTCAGATATTTGTGTTACTCGGAGAAAAGACACACCAGCGTAAACATGTTCTTGTTTTAGATGCCTCTCCTTCCAGCCCACACACCAAAGAGTCTTGGTGTGATTTTGGACAACACCCTGAATTTTTCTGACCACATCAGGTTGCCCTTGCAGATTTCTTCTGCACAGCGTCGGAACACGTCAGAGACTGCTGCTCAGATCCTCGCCCAGACTCTCATCTTTTTGATGATGGTCTGAATTCGAGTTCCAACCAAACGTACCAAAGTTTTGGTTTCCTGTTGCAGCCAGGATCAAACTGTCGTGGCCTCAAATGGTTCGGCTCCATGTTATTTATGATCTTACTTTCAGAGCTACAGACCTTCCACAAAAACTCAAAAAGTACTTCATCTTCACGATGCAGGTACATCCTGGTCTGATTGTGATTGTGAGTCCTGGCTCCATCACAACGTCCTTCCACCAAAGTCTGAAGACTCACCTCTTCAAACAACACCTTGGATAAGATAAACATAAAGTAAAGTGTGTTCACTTAAGTGTAAAACTGGTTAAAGGTGGGTAGAATTAATCTGTAGTCTAACGGGCCATGGAGACTTAGATTATAGAGTTGGCACGTTTTGTAAGTTCCTCTGGACAAGATGTAGATGTAATGAATTAAGTTCTGTGACTTTTGGAAAAGTTGCAAACGTGCAAATGTCAAATTTTGTCCTGGTAGGGTGTTTGGGGAGGGAAGGGGATGCCCGTCGTTGTCCCTCTCCCTCAGTCTACGTGACTTAACTTGCCAAAGGATGTATACGATGCCAGTTCATGCGAGGCAAGAGCTTTTGGTTACGCAGGGATCTGGTATAGGGGAGAGAACAAGGGAGAGGGCGGGCAGTTAAGTTGTAAATGTCGTTCGTAGTGATGCCACAATCTTTACTAAGGAAATTTTTCACGGGTCAATCAGAGATGGCCGACCTGAGCAAAGTTCACTTCTGAGCCCAATTCTAAACCCTTCAGCTGATGCTTTGCCTCTATATTTTCTCTCTCGTTTTATGATCTGTCCTTTTAGTTCCTTTCTTTATTTTTTTGTTCCTCTGAGCACCACTCCTCACGTACCTCTCCTCCACCTCTCTTACCTCCAGAGCTGTGGCCACAAGGACTGTGATGTCCAGTATGCGGAGCTGGATACTGCAGCTTTGGCTTCCTCGCCTCGGAGCTCAGTGCAAACATGCGGGGACCTTGTCGAGTACGCGACCATACAGCCTAGTTCTCACTAACGCATGCCGCTCTAGGCCCTTTCCCCCATGACTCTGACCTCAAGGTACACTCACTGATGCACTCGCTCTCTTTTCTGTCCTTCTTATGCCTTCATTTCCTCACACCGAGCACAAAACTCCTGGGTTTGCCATGTTTGTTCTTGTTTTCATGTTTTCCTCCTATTTTCTGTACTGTCGTGTGACGTGAATTGAGACCAAGTGCTGCCAAACAAGCCTCCGTAAGTCATACAGTTTCAAAAACTGTTAGTCTGACTAAATTTTGGATACCCTTACATTACATATGCATGAAATCTGATTAAACAATCCTTTTTAAACATCATTAAAAATGTTCAACGATTACAGCATCATAAATACAATAGCTGGTCCAAAACTCCTTGCATTTTAAACACATTCTTACTTGCAGTTTTAAAAGGATAATCATTTAACACAATATAGTCCAAGCTAATAATTGTTATGAGCCAATTTTCTGTGTTTAAACGTATTAAGGATTTAAAAAACGAAATATGTTCTGATTCTGATGTTAAAACATATTGCATTTTTCTAGTCTTTATATAAAAGGATGCATTAAATCCACGTGATTCTACAATTATTCCCCCCAGTAAAGTAAAAAGGAGTTATAAGAAATTACATTTTTAGTGAGTTAGTTTAATCTCACACTTACTCTTAAAAAAAAAGAAAAATCCAAACTTAATTGGAGCAAGTCTAGGATAAAGACAACATTTTTAACAAAACCGTATGTCAAAATGATTGGCGCCCTAGGAAATATTACAAACAAAATGGAATTGAAGCATTTTTAACATTTCAATTTTACTGGAAAATTTACTTGATCAGTTCTTGCGTTCTTGAGCAGTGTTCTCCTAATTGTTCCAGAGCTGTACGTGAGATTACAGGTCAGATTCCCGTAGCTGTCTGTAAATACACCATTCAGATAAAAGTATGTTGACCCTCATTAGTCAGGGAAGGACTAACATAGCTACTCATCTGTAAATATTTATAGGAAAGCTCAAATCAACCGGAACTGTGACAAATTTGCCCGGATTAAGTTCAAAATATCCCAAAGCATTGCTGTTGGAGAGTTACAGAAAAACTCTTGGGGTCACCAAGCCTCAAACTGCCATCAGAAGCCGCCTCTGTCTGTTTTACATCATGTAAAGGCTGGACTTTCTCATTTTCAGTGTGAGATTAAGCTCATTCACCAATAGCAGAATTATGTTATACCTCTTTTACTCATGTTTATCAGGAGTGACAGTCATTGTGGAGGGGAGATATTTCTGTGTTTAAAAACGTGACTATAACTAAAATACTAATAAATATTTAATGGTTACCCCTAGATTTGTGTTAACTATACTAAACACAGCACGACCTGAAGTGAGTGAATACTGAAACACAATCTGCCTAAACTAATTACTCGTGTGCTTTTCATGTCTCTATTGAACCAATTCATTAATCTTTCACCATCCAGCCTGGAAAATTCTGAGACTCTTGGCTTCAACTTCTCCAAAGGTCAGGTCTGCTAAGGATATTGGATTTGAGAATTCGATTGTACGAGAACCCTAGCATTTATAATAACATGAGAAACCCAAGTCGAGTTTTTTTGTGAATCTTTAGAAGATCAAAACAAATTTGAGAAGACTTGAGTAGAATACATTAAAACCACCTGGTCCATAAAGGTGTTTGGTTAGCTGTTACACAGTCCATCTGGTGTCATCACCCTAACCCTAACCGGAGCCCAGGTACCCAGATCACCTTCTTCCATTGCTCCTCAAAATCTGACACTCGTATGCCCATGGTAGGCTTTTTATGCACGGCAGGGTTTGGCATGGTGAGCACTCTGAGCGGTCTGTGACTAGGCAGCCCCTCGGTCCCTAGGGGGAGCTATACTGTGTGTTCTGACACATTACTCATGCAACCAGCAATTAATTTGGTCCTCTTGTGTATCAGTGAGATTTGGGTGCCAAGCCCTTGTCACCAGAAGGTATTTTGCCCCTCCTGGTACCACTATAGGTGGATTTTTGCCAGCCATTAAAGTGGCTCAGGTCTTTCCTCCTCACATTTCTCCCGTATCCGACACGTCCACTGGAATCAGATAATAGCGTTATTCATTATTGCCTGTGGTTTTATTGTTATATGGATCTGGCAGTACAACTAATAATAATAATAATAATAATAATAATAATAATAATAATAAGTACATTTAAAAGTTGCTCTTACACACATTTCTGGGAACACATTAATTTTTGTTAATTAATGTTTAATTTTATGCTTCACAGTACACAGAGCAGGCAGTAATCTATTATTAATTTACAGTTTAAATAAGAGTAATTACCCTACAGATTACCGGAGCTATTATACAGTAATTTATTTTAAAATAGTTATTCATTAAACCGACCTATTCTGGTCCACAGTCTCTGTTCTTTGAGCGCTGGGCACGAGGCAAAACTACGTCTCGGTCAGGGCGCTCATCCAGTGCAGGGCATCAAACGCTCATTCATATTCAAAACCCCACTTGAGGCAATTTAGGAAAGTGGGAATCGAGCCACTGGCATGTTTTTGAGAGGTGGAAAGGAACCAGAAAGCCACTGGAACAAAATGGCAAACACATAAAGAGGAACCAGAGGCGAGGATCCAGGCTCTGGAACGATGAGAATATTGAGTATTGCAGAGTCAATTCTGCTAATACTGCTTAAGAATTACAAAATAAAAAGTAACCCATAAGGCGGACAGAAAGGAGGATGAATAAGTCAGATATTTCTAGATTTGTAGATTAGAGGTGATTGTAGGTGTAGATTTGTAAAAGTGAGCAAGTATTTAAAATAACAAAGATTATGGCGCTACCAAACTTAGAGGTTGTTCAACCAGCATGAGACACCAATTAATTTGTGTTTAACAGCTGAACATTCACACCAACTTCCATTTCAAACTAACTAAATCTAAGAAGCCCTGACTTTCATACTGAATATGCTTCAAATGCAGTACAATGATTTCATACTGAAGATGCCACCTTCGTACCATTTAGAAACCTTACCAAGCTAATGCATTGCCTTCCATCTAACCACACATGTAACCACACGTGTCTGGAACCAGGTAGAACGGCCAGATGGAAAGCAGAGCAACAACAGAGCCTGTTAGCAACAACAAGAATAGAAAATAACCTAATCCTGAGTAAGTACGGTGGAGAGTCTGTCATGTAATGGCTCTGTTTTTCATCCGAAGGAGCTGAGAAAATTGGTAGGACACTTAGCCATGTAGTACCAGGAGATTTAAAATAAACCCCCCTCGCTTTGTCAAGGTTGGATCTTTGGGAGAATGATACTCGAAATTTGGGGAGCAGAAGTCTGAGAGCGTGAGTGAGAGTGCCTGGTTATTTGGGCCTTCGTGGAGAAGGAAATGTGTTCTTATGTGAACGACAAGAAAAAGAACAAATAAGAAAAAGAAAGACCTCAGAGGTATTTGTAAAGATGGGAAACGCAGGGGCGGTATCTCCGCTTTACAAAGATGATGTGAGTAATTAAATATACAGAGTACCAGTCCAGCATGCACCCACGCTCATGCTGAGCCAATTTAGAGACGTCAGCTGACCTAATGCATGGAATGTGAAGGTACAGTACACGTTTAACGTCCACATGATACTGACCAAAACGGATATTGAACGAACATCATCATAGCCACAGTCTTTTTAGGATGCTCTACTATAAACATAAAGGATATCTTCACAAGAAAACTGTACACAAACCGTACGTAAATGCTTCCTTCCGCTCAAAACACGAGTGATCGACGATTGAAACCTTTGATACTTAAGTTTGATGGAAGCCAGAAGAACAGAAAATCTTCCAGAGTCTCGAGGAGTGAATGTGACCCAGTTCATACAGCTATAGGTTAGAGAGAATGTACTACTCACAATAGGACAGGTACGTAGACTTATGAACACCATGTACAGCTCGGAACAAACACATAATGGAAAGTCATGCACACAAGAAGTCTCTAAACGTCAAACATCAACCGAGTTAGAACAGAATCTAGTCCAAGAGTGAGCTAACATGTCTGCTTTTTAACTCCTGCACTGCACTAGAGTGCAACAAAAGGGTAATCATACGCTTCCAGTACACAAATGAGCGATTAACACAGGAATCTCTAACAGTTATTAATCAAATCTGGTCACTAGAGTTCAGTACAGTACTGTATACTCGAATGTCGGGCAGCGCTGTAAAGTGTCTTTGCTGTTTTTGGTCTGTTTACAGCCAGATTATTATTTCCTGCTATAATTTATTATAATTTTTAAGACCTCAACTATTAAGAGAACGGTTCTTGATCAGATGGACGTTTAGCAGAAACCCACACAGACACAGTGAGAATCTATGCATCCTAATGCATTTCCCTACCTTGTAAGGCATTATTTTTACAGACCATTTAAGTGATAATACCTCATGCAAGGTCTGATATAGCAAGTACAACCCATGACTTTTCTGTGTTTCTTTCTTCACATCCTGTAGGTTTTTAGACGAACGGTTTTTTTTGCCGTCTGCTGGGAGCATGTTTAGCCGACTCCTCCGTGCAGAACCCTTTCAACTCTGTGATGTTTGAAGGGTTTCTTGCACAGCTTCTTTCAAATGCCTCTGCTCCATGTCGATGGGATTTCGATCCGGGGTTTCATTAGGTCATTCCACATGCTGAAGTTCTTCCTTCTGAGCTAGAACTTATATCCCCCGTTCTCCTCCAGGCAGCAAATGAACCCCAGTCCATAACTTCCATGACCTTACATTACAGTATGAGGTTCTTCTGATCCAAAACTGTCTGCACGTCAAATGTTGTGTATGGCTTTCTATAAATATACAGTTTCTTTATAAGTCCTGGTTTTTGTGTGGAAGGTTATAAATGGAGCCCCTGTTCCTTCCCTAGATATTCATTATTCTTCCTAATGTTTTTTTTTAGAAAGCTTCCTGTCATAACGAAGGTCGTAATTTTGCAGGCTGTTTCTAACATAAGATGCATGCACTTTGAAATCAGAGGTGGCAAAATCTACCTGCGGATCCTGAATGCTACTGTAGCATTTATTTGTGCAATACATATGGCTTATAGGCTGTGGATGCTTATCTATTTGTGTGAATTGTTGTTATTATTAATATTATTATTATTGTTTATTACCTTATTTTGCTATTTCTGCTGTTATTGTTATTATTATTATTATTATTATTATTATTATTGCTGTTGTAGTTGTTATTATTATTATGCTATTTCTGCTGTTAATGGTGTTGTTATTATTATTATGATTATTATTATTATGCTATTGCATGTTCAGGGCGACATTGTGCATGTTGTATGACAATGTCTTCAGCTTTTTCTACACTGCCGTAATTCTCTTCTTTCCACAGAACTCTGGGACCCTTTTCCCGGACCCTCCAAATCCAGCGGCCTACGTGAACAACCGTTCTTCGGGCAATCAGGAACGCCATCTTGGGCAGACTCCTGTGAGCGTCCTAGGCCAAAATCCTTACCCCCAGCACCCATCCAACACGCCCATGTACACCTTCCAACCGAATGCCCCGCATGCCACGTTACCCCTCCCAAAAGAGCAGTCAGTCTAGAGTTTGGGCTTGGATCCCTCTTCCAGATGAGATCGAGACGTCTTGCCTGGTCACTGCTGTGAGATTTGGGCGCTCCCCGTGAATGATGCCAGTGGGCTTATCTTCCCTGTGTTGTTAACTGCATGTGCCACTCCACTTTGTCTTGTGCTGTAGGTTCTACACTGCCACTCTGTGGGTTTGCCCTCACGAAATGACACAACGCTACACCTCAGTATTTGTGAAACATGGCCTTTACTCAGTCCATATGCTATCAATTTACTTCATCATATTTACATACTCTAAATATTAAACCGGATATTTAGGTTATGGACGATTCTGTGACCCTACGACATGCCAACCACGTTTTTACATCTCGTTTCTTACATTTACTTTATTAGAAATGGAAATAAGCATATAAGGTCTGCTATACTGAAAAAAATGATATGATAGAGTGCAACAGATTATAGATCTTTATATTCTTATAATCTTTATTTTTATTAGATTACATTAGATATGATTATCGGTGCAATAACAGTTGCAAAAAAGGTTTGTGAATAATTTGGGTTCTGCATTAATTACTCATAACGTGAAAATGATCTTCAGGTCACTCACATACAAAAATGTGTTACGACAAAGCACAGTACTTGTCTTCATTAAACATATTGATGAAGCAATCGATCAAGACTCTATATGCTTTGAAAATAGTCTGCACTTTGAATAACAATCTGTTTAGGTCTCAAAAAGTGTTAAGAAAACCTCCTCAAGCAAAAAGATCTATTTTTTTTTAACAAATCCTACAAACCCAAAACCAACCATGTCATGTGATTGCAACCAAGGTGATAGGGCCCAAAAATGTCAGCAGAAATCCTTAAAAAGCCTACTCAAAATGTTTTTAGTTCATTTCCACAATGTAACATTAAAAATAAAACACTGCACACCATTACCAAAAGTCTTAGGTCGCCTTTAAGGGAGGGATCGTGACCTGGCCTCTTGGAGTTTGCAAAACAGATTGAATTCAAGAGAAGATTTGTATCAGGAGTCTAAACGGTATCCTGGCTAAGATGCAATCAGTAACCGATCAGTAACTAAAGGAAGCGTCGCCGCAGCAGACGGAGGAATAATCCTAGGAATAAATTGTATTGTCACAGCGAAAAATGGGAAACCGAGACTGTGATGAATGTGTTTGTGTGGATGTACACTTGGGAGAACGTTCCTAATTTATGACCGTGAGCAAATAATAAAGAATCCACACATCATGTTCGCGGCTAGATTACAAGTTTTATTACTTTTACTAAATGAACAAACTCTTAATTTCATTCTCACAACTGCGGAATGTTTAAGCAGCATTGCTGTGCAGGAGCGTACGTCTAAGCTGCAGTAATTAATGCAGAACTCCAAAGGCTTCATTTGCTGGTAAAGTAGATCACCATGATAAGGATAGTTATATATAGTTTCATTCAATGTTTAGTAACTTTTAGGAATTTTATTAGTGTATCTGTCAAACGTAAGAAAATGGAACCTGGGGATGGATTCACAAAAGTGTCTTCTGAAAAAAAATCTTCTTAAACGCATCTTGTTTTTTAACTTGCAGTAATTCTTCAAAGTTATTCTTCAATTTTCCATTTTTTCTAAACTCTTTTCTTAAGAACAGTTCTAAGGGCGTGTCGTATTCTTCAAAGCGTTCTGTTCTTAAATGTTTTCTTAGAATCACACTCGTCTTAGGCTGCAAGAGTCCACAAGGAAAACATCGTCATTTTCCGAAATTTACCATCACTCCACAATTATCGTGCTCTTTTCCTGTTGGCCATCTCTTCCACCATCAGCTCTATTTCTGCTTTGATACAGTTTTTGAATGCTTGGTTTTCCTGAGCAGTTTAAATTAAATAATGGACATGACGATAAATACAAATTCAAAATTTGCCTTGTGTCATATATCGTAAGCTCAAAAATGCAGCGTAGCCTACATAAGAAAACAACAAAGACATTCTTAAGAAAATGTGATATCTTATGAACTTCTTAGTGTTTCTCTTAAGAACCTTCAATGCTTTTCGGAAGAAAGCTTTGTGAATCCTGCCCCTGGTCTCCTAACTAAACGCTGCTTCTTCACGGTTCAGAAATCCATACGTTTTATTTTTGTAAAGAGTCAGTCGGCGGAAGATTTGATCTTCACTACAGATATGCAGTTATTAGTCAAGAATAAAGGTCTTTTCAAATCCGTATCCTCAGATGAAAACAGTATTTGACACAAAAGCTATCAAACCACGACCTCAGCATGAGATCCTCTTAAAACATTTTATCTCACGCCGAGTTTATGTTAATGTGACATGTCAGGTGAATCCTTGGTATAAAATGACTTGTGTTAGTGCTTGCTGTGGATAAAAAAAAAAAAAAAGAGTCAAATAATAGAGACGTTAGAGAGGTCGTCGTTCAAAAAAAGATTCGTAACGCTAGCTGCTGTGTGTTTTTGGATTCTCTTGTGGCTGCCCACCTCTTATTAACGTCTCCAAACCCACAGCACAATGCTTCCCGTCTCACACACTCTACGTCTATTTTTTTTGTCTCTTGTTGTATTATTATTAGTATTCCATCATTTTTGTCCTGTTTTTTTAAATCCTGCTAATCCTGGTCAGGGTTTCAGGGGCTCTGGACTTCACAGGACGGGGTTGTTTTTGCAGAACATGATCCCCATGAGCATGCGTTATGCAACCCGAGTACCCTCAACCACCATTCTGCCAACTATATATGATTTTATGTTGTTTTTTTTTATATATATTTTGGTTATTGTGATTATTATTAAAATGTCATCCATGTGTTTGCCATGTTTTCATTTTCTTTTGTACATGCAAAGTGTGGGTTTATTTACATTTTCTAGCATGTTGAAACCCTAGGTATTTGATATGTTTATATCATTAAAATGACTGTGTGTGTGTGTGTGTGTGTGTGTGTGTGTGTGTGTGTGTGTGTGTGTGCGCACGCACTAAGACACCCTTCCAAGTTCGGCTCCTGATCTTTAACATGGAGATTGTGTTTGTTGTAAATACTAACAGTGCGCCCCGAATTTGCAAAGGACACTCAATAAACCTCACAAGTTTAAATTATATTTCTGATCGTTTGCTTTCGTAACTCGCTCGCGGTTTATTCGTTCCTCACACAGGTAACACCGCATTGCATTGTATTGCAACAATATTCAGATTTTATCTAAATCTGATTCAGCCCTCTGGGTTTTATCCTGGGAAACTAGTAAACAGAAGAGTGCATGCAAATTGCTGCTAGATTTAAAGCTCCTTTACTGTTTCTCTCTGCTAAAAATAACATTGGGGGAACAAGAAATCTGGCTTTAAAACAATAACCAGATTTCCAGCATATGCATCTATCTGGTTCATTTGCGAATGCAAATAGAGCAATGCAAGTGATTAGCGCTTAATGACCTGTTACTAACAGACAAGGGAGCTTTGATGGGCCGATGTAAGTGAAAGTACGACTGCAGCCTGTTTCGCCTGTTTTGGGGTGGAACGAAAGAATCAAGGGAATCCTTTCAGCAGTGATTCTTGGAAAAATTATACTTATTATGAAGTAATAAAACTGACCTGCATATCCACAATTGGGAGATGGTAGGAAATATGGATTATTCAGAATAACAATAAGCAGAATAATTAAATCTGCCACGGCTACAAGCTGGGAAGAGGTCAGATCAACCACATGTGGATAAGGCTTTTCCAAAAGACCACAAATTAAGAAACAAAAGTATTTCATGGGGCTAATGCGCTGACAATTCCAGAGCCATAGATGTCTTTGAATAGCTGAATGAATATATGTATTTAAAAACAATTATTATTGACTCTGGTACCTGTCTGCACAGAGACTGAACGGTCTAAAAAGTGTCTGAAAGAAAGTGAGAAGCATTTCAGGGGAAAAAATAATTCACCGATCAGCATTTGACCGTGGTGGTGATTCTGTTATGGTTGGATTGTGTGAATATAAGGAAGAACGTATTCGAGTAAATATCCACAAACCCCACATTCAGGAAAGGAATCAGAAGGCGGAACATTACGAGGAGTGAAATAGTCAAAACATACTCTACCTCAAAATCAACCTTGAACTACTTCAGGAAATGGAAGATTTTGGTTTGGGAACGTCCTTCACAGTCCCCAGACTTTGAAAATATGCAGACAGATTTCAAACAAGCCGTGTATAAGGTGAGCAAATAATATTTATGATCTAGACACGCTTTGCTAGAGTTATCTGATTAATTCAGGGTAAACAAAGCAGTGTTGCTCGTTTTACAGGATTCTGTATGAGATCCTTGGTGCCTCTCAAAGCTCGGGAAATCTGGTTCTGTGATATTTTGTTGAACAAACATTGCAACCCTCACACACACATTCCATGCAGGCTTAGTTCAATTTAGGGTCGTGTTGGGGTTTAACTGGCAGATTGGGAATGTAATGTTAAACTTTTAAATACAATCACTGAAAAAAAATAGCTCACCAAGGAGGAGTTGTTGAGAACGACTGGAACGTTGTGTGTGAATGTAATGATGGTGTATGAAAGTGATTATAATATTAGAATTTGTTGGGGAAAACCGTACAACTGAAAAGAGGCTCTAGTTACCCTGTTAGGCCGGCTCTAGCCTGGATGCAAGATGAGATACGGTTGACCATGGAGGCACACAGGTTCTGTATGGTATCCTGTGCCACCTTTGCCCACAGATGTCCCAGCTGGACCTGTAGATCCTGCACACCAGTAGGTTTCCATAGCTGGTGTCCCAGCTGGTCCCATAAATGGTCGACTGGCGATAAATCTGGCAATCAGTGCAGACATTCTTGGGCAAGCATTATCCTACTGAACAATGCCAACATGAGATGTCCTAGACATATCGCTGACCTGTTAGTGTCCCTCGTATCACTACTAGGGGTGACGCCTGTCGAAGTCGATGGCTCCCCAGATCATCACCCCAGCAGTCGGGGCAGTGTGTCGCTCCACAGCAAAGGCAGGAGTGAAGTGCTCACCACAAGGCTCCATACTCAAACCCGACTGTCATCAGATCCCAAACAGAACCTGGATTCATCTGTAAAGACGATACGGGTCCAGTCCAGAACAGAACAGGTTTCTTGTGCAACAGGCAGCGATTCATCATTTCTATCTGGGTGCCTTTTCCACAGTCACGTTTAGGTAAATGGTACATGTCAAATCAAAGTCTCTCTACCTTCAGGCGCCGTCACGTCCCCAGGTAATAGGCAGGTACTGCATGTACCCAGCTAGTTGCATGACATAATAGTTCTTCCATGGCTTTAAGGTCCAGCTCTGATGCTTTTATAGGCGCCACGCTTTGCAGTCTGCAGCTACACAGCCACGTCCTCAGCAGGGTGCCGAACAAAAGCTTTACCTTTTCCCTGACCCATTCGTCTGGACATAACAATTCAGCCGTTGTTAAAGTCACTCAAGTCTTTACGTCTGACCATTTCTCCAGCAGTGTTTTGGCCCGTCAGTGTGTATTTACCTCACATCCATCTAGAAAGTACAATCTCCATTCAACACAAGAGCTCCAACGTTATATTACGGTCATTTTGTCGGAGATTGAAGACATTAAAGGCCGAATTAATTCTGCTATCCTCAGTAATCCCAACAATACAAAAAGGCTTCAGGGCATAACGACAATCCTAATTGTTTCCCAGGCCAAATTAAAATTGATTATGGTACTAATTCGAAAGCAGTCTTGGATGTTATGAAAACAGAGTCATGCTTTGAAAACTAATTAGAGCAGAAGAACTTTTAATAAAGAACGATCTACCTTAAACGAATCAGAGAAATCTTCGGTACCAAACACAGAGTTTCAGAGAAGACGTTGTTTTGCCTACGATCAAATTAAAGCAAGAAAAAAAGATGTCCTGCTGTCAACCTAGTGGCCAAGTATTGCAAATGCAGTTGTATTTGACGCACAGAAAGAACGGGGCACTTTCATTTAAATTCTTCACTTCGCAGACGTTCTTGTCCAGTCTTGCACCGTACAATCCAAGGAACTGTTTTTCACTCAATGACCCAACAGTGAAGCCCAGAGCTGGTGCTCCATAATCCAGTCTTCACCACTGCACCAATACAGTCCAAGCACACAGATTTCCCAGCCGATTTCTTGTTCAAGAACGCTCTCTCTAATGTGATGTACTGATGGATGATTGGAGTTGACGACAGAGATTAGGCATGTAATTTTGTGAGTACTACCTCGGCTTCACTAAAGCAAACAGGCGAGAAGCTTGCGGGTCAGTAGACACAGAGTGTTGGAGAAAAGAAGAAGAAAATAATTCCGAATCCCATCCAGCGCTGAAAATTCATCAGCGTCTGTGTAAACAATCATGAGCCTTGGAGTGAACTATTGCTATGGAAACTATGCAAGAGAAACATGATGGGAAAACAGTTCGGTACAGTCAACGTAGGTCACCACAATCAATCTCCAGCAGCATAACGTACTTTACATCTGCACCCGTCTCTCTCTATATGACACGGCCCGGCACGGCCTTTTCATTTCCCCAGAACACAATGCCACAAACGAGCGCAAGCGTCCACCTTCCCCTTTCTGAACCCTACTGATGTAATACAAAGATACAGAACCGGCTCCGCGCTATCGCTCGGCCCGACAGCTTTTGCAAGGCAGCAAAGGAATATCAGGGTAAACTTGACATGACGGAAAGATCTTTTCAGTTTGGATTCATGGTTGTTTGGCTTTAAAAAAGACACAAGATGGGAGAGGCTGAGAAAAGTCCTGAAGTTAACCATCAGAACATTACCAAGGAACAGAGGAGAATCCAGTCCTGATACCAGACGAGGCCTGAGACGAAGGGACGCATTCAGAGGACGGAGATGACGATTAAAGACGTAGATTCACATGAAATTGGAGCTTGGAATCTCAGCCGCAAGAGTGAGAACGTAAGAACAGTGTGAGGAGTGGTGATGAGGAACAAGTGGAGGTGTTAAAAGATGTGGGAATCAGAGCATGGAAAGGAAGGTGTGTTAGTGAACTGTGAATGGTGTCATTCCCAGAGGGTCCAGGACATCCTTCCAAAAACTAGGACCAGTCATCTGGAATATAGCCTTTCCAGTCACAGGTACTGGATAGGACACCATCGCTCGTGGGAGTCCAGCGTGACCATGTAGGGTGCAGAGGGCCAAGCGATGGGTGACTCCTCATCCAACGGGCCAGGGAACTCAGCTTTTAAAAGAAACAAGAAAGGAGAAAGAAACATCTACATGGGTAGGAAGCAGGAACGTTATTTTTCTCTTGATTATTTTTATGGGCTGTAATTTACGAACTCTTGATGCAAACAAATCCCGGGTCAAAACCCACATGCAGTCCATGTGCTGCTAGGGGGAGCCACAGCTTTCTGCATTCAAATCCAATCGACTCATTGAACTTCCAGCCAGACCACCTCCACTGGAGACTGGGGTCCCAGGGAACCACGGGTGAGCCTGACTGTTAAACAGAGCTTTTCCAGAGGTGAATTGATCCCACAGTACTGAAAGACCTGTTGGTTAGCACTGGGACCAGCAAGGGAAGGCAGTAACAAGGAGCACAATCTTTGGGCACAATGTGCAACCTGCCATCTTTTTGTGGCTACATTGTGAATGGACGTCCGGTTTGGATTTGGACATTGGTCACACAGCTCAGTACCGGCCCCTGGAGGGAGAGCAGGATCTTTATAGATCCCAAAACAGTGGCACCAGGCCATCAGCACTCCCTTCCTGCTGGCCAACTCATTGTGTTCATCAGGGCTGACAGCAGAACTGAAAACACTCACTCCCCTAATCGTGCTGCCTGCCACAGAAAACAATTGATCTCAGCCATCATCTGTAATTTCCATCAGAGATCATCATCGTGTCAGTGTCACTCCGTCCAGACCTTGTGAAGCCATCAATGGCTATCAAGGTGGTCCTGATCATCGAGCTCACTGTCCCACGGGAGGAAGGAACCGCAATAATCATAATTATAATACATTATCCAGCATTTATTTCTCCCAGGTCACCATTTGCTTTCGGTTTTGTACCTGGGAATAATTTTAAAAGACGGTTTGTAGTAACCTTTTGAAACCAATAACATTTAGTCTTAAATATTTATGAACAGATGCGCAAAAGTAAGCACTTATACAACCCACCCTGTTCCTGTACATCTATCTCTCTCTTCTTTTTAATGAATTAATAGATGAAGTTTTATTACAGCAAGTGGTAAAAGGTCATAAATTAATCTGTTTCAGGCCACTGATGCATTATGATTCAATTACTGCAGACAACGTTAATATAAGAGACTGAAGAGACAAAGATTTTAAGGGGAAAAGTGTAATAATTTAAGGGTTCAGCATTATTAAATAAAATAAACGATTGCATTTATTTATTGAATAATTTACAACTCAGATTCATTTTACCCATCTCATCATTTCATATTCGAATAAACGAATGAATAATATATTTCAACTATTGATTGAATTTGTGTTTTAATTAATTTAGTATTGACACATATATCAGGGTGTTAGAGCCAGATTTAAACAGATTATAGGACTAATTAAAGAAATTTCACTGAATGATTAAATGATGGCCATTCTAGTTCAATATTAACGCAATTAAGAAGTTATTCCGCTATTAAACTTTCATTTTCATTGTGTTTTCATTAAGTAAAAGTGCTCCATCAGCCTGCTCTGGAGAGAAACGTTTGCATGGCGCACCGAGTTCATATCAGTTTCATTCTTTTCCCAAAACAAGAGGCATATGAGGTTTATCGTATAGTATTTGGTAAGTTCCTTTCTCATATATAAGAAATCATTCTGCCTCCCTCACCTCCTTCAACACTTGACCTTTCAGTGGCAGGGATTCTGCATCTGATTTGTACACGTGTCTTATGTGCGTTACGGATTTGAAATTCATTTTGACGCATCGGCCTACTGGAGATCTTGATAAACAAATATCGGTAATGAAACGTTTTGTCCCTGTGAGTAATGTGCTTTCACTTTTTCAGAACTATCTGGCCCGGTCTTATTGAGATGCAACAGGGGGAGCGGGTGGTAAATGGAGATTAAATTGACTGATTTGCTTCCCTGTACAAATAGAAATAAATTCCAAGCCATACGGTGAATTTTAATGATCAGGGGCCTGATTTTTTCCACACACTGCCATCTAAAAATGTGAAAAAATAAAACAGTCTGATGGCTTAATGGTCACTAAGTGGTTTCCCTGGTCAGTTATTGTCACGAGGATTGAAAAACCCCAGGAATAAATAAACCAGAGGCAAGTGTGAGGTTGTTATGCAAACCCAAATAAGGGCTTTAAGCTCTAAATAAGCCGTGCATTTTGTAAAGTGTCCCACGTTGCATCATAAGCACTATTTAGTATGTACTCTGTGCTTTGGACCCTGTAAATATGCCTAAATTATTACTTTCTTTTCCTTTTTTATTTAAACATGCTTCCAAATGCTGAATTGGTTATTTTTCTGAATTGCCTTGTCCCTGTGTGTCCCAGCGGATTCAGAAGCCTGTTGGACCGAAGCATAAACCATGTTTAATACCCAATTTAGTTGTTTGTCACCCAACAGATGCTTGCAATTGGCCAGGGTTTCTCCAGACCAGGAGGAGAGAAACTATGCCACCCTGAGGGCAGTGCCAATCATGCTGCACTGGATTTATAAGCATGGATGGCCAGAGGCATTTTTATTTGACTTGTGATGTAGCAATGAATTCAAATCTGTTATTCTCATATTCTTTATTTTATCATATTTATTAAATGTTAAAATGTAATATTTGATATTTCATAAATATTAATAGATATTTAATAACATTTCTTATTTACCTCTTTAATAATATTTATTTATTTAATACATTTCTTATTTAATTAATAATATTAAATAATAAATATTTAATATTATTTATTTATTTAAACAAATTAATATTTATTGGTATGTATGTGTGTATATATGTATAAAAACTGATACATATTTAAATATATTTATTAATTTTAAATTATCTGTTTTATTATGCTGTAATTTATTATAGCGTACATTTTATTTTATTTTCTTTAACTATTATTATACATTTATTATTTAGAGTTAATTTAGTTTCATTCTTACATATATTATCTAGGTTGTAAGCAGGTCGGGTTCTTTTTGAGTCTTGGTCCTATTAAAGTTTCTTCCTTATAATGTTTTGAGAGTTTTTTCTCCCTTGTCACCCCAGCCTGGCTCAGTTAGAGCTAAATATTTGTAAATCATCTCCAGATTACTTAGAATATCTAATACAACATACAGTGGTGTATGTACACTTGGTCATTTATTTATTGAGGAAAATGATCCAATATTACATATTAGTGAGTGGCAAAAGTATGTGACCCTTTGCTTTCAGTATCTGGTGTGACCCCCCCTGTGCAGCAATAACTGCAGCTAAACGTTTCCTGTAGCTGTTGATCAGTCCTGCACACCGGCTTGGAGGAATTTTAGCCCATTCCTCCGTACAGAACAGGGCCCTCACCCTCTCGGACGGGGGCGCTGGTAGAGTGGGGGCAAAAGGAGGGGTCGGGGTAGTGTAACCTGTTGGGATTGCGCCCGACGTGTTCACATCCCTGACGTCCCGGGGGGGGGGACAGCCCCGCCGCCCTGGGGGGGGGGCGGAGGTTGGACCCCCCCTGTGCAGCAAGAACTGCAGCTAAACGTTTTCCCTGTAGCTGTTGATCAGATCCTGCAACCCCGGCGTTGGAGGAATTTTAGCCCATTCCTCCGTACAGAACAGCTTCAAGCTCCCTGGTATGTTGGTGGACTTTTCCTTTTCCTCACATTAGCTGCTTGCGACTTCAGGTTCCTTCCACAACATTTCCATTGGATTAAGGTCAGGACTTTGGCTTGGCCATTCCAAAACATGAACTTTATTCTTCTGTAACCATTCTTTGGTAGAACGGCTTGTGTGCTTAGGGTCGTTGTCTTGCTGCATGACCCACCTTCTCTTGAGATTCAGTTCATGGACAGATGTCCTGACATTTTCCTTTAGAATTCTCTGATTCTCTGATTCTCTGGTTCTTGGATTCTCTAGGCTGATTTTTTCCTGATATTTTTGAATCCATGGCAAAACACAGATCTGGGCTGAGGTATAAATCTATTTCTAAAGCACTGATTCTTCCAGGAGCACAGTGACCTTGATTGCTGTGAAATGGAAGCAATGAACAGGATTCTGTAATTGAGTAATCAGGCAAGGAGGGTCTTTGTCAGGGAAGTGACAAAGAATCAAACGGTCCCTCTAACGGGCCTCGAGAAGTCCTTTGCAGAGACGGTGGAACGTGACAGCCGGTTCTGCAGCACTCCATCAATCAAAGCATTATGCTCGAGTGGATATGTTTAAGATAGACACATAACACACTTTCAGTTTGCCGTACGGCATTTAAACGACCCTGGGGGCACTCTGTCTGGTGAATGCCAGGCTCCTCATTTGAGTCAGGCTAAAAATTCACCAAAATTTGGGGGAATATGGCTGCAGTCAATCAATGTTGGGGTGTCCAGTCAAGACAAAAGCTCTGTGGAAAGGCCAGGGTCTGGATTCACAAAAGTGTTTTGAGAAAGAAAATCTTCTTAAATGTGTTTTTTTAAACTTCATTCTTAAGAAATTGTTCTTAGTAATGATCTTTTCTGCACTCCTTCAATTCTAAGAGCAAGTGGTATCCTTGAAAGCATTCTGTTCTGAAATATTCTCTCCAGCTTATGATAGAATCACACTTATCTTAGGCGCCGAGAGTCGACGAGGTAAGTATCAAAACTGACTTATCATTTAGTCAAAAAGAAGGCATTGTGAAAGGTTTTTTTCCTTTTGCCCATTTCTTCCACCATCAGCTCTATTTCTTGTTTGTTAAAATGCTTGGATTAAATGGAAATAACAGTAAATACTAATTCATAAACATGTCTCGAATCGTATATCGTAAGCTCTGAAACACAACGTAGCCTACGTAAGAAAACAATGATTTTCTTAAGGTAATATTTTAGAAGAACATTCCCTTGAAATTCTTAGTGTCTGTCTTAAAAACAATCACAAGTTTTTTTCCGTAACAAAGCTTTCATTAATCTGGTCTCCAATCTCCAGTCAGAGCTTGTGCAAAATGTGAAGAGAAAGCTATAACTGATATCAAGTAGGATTCAACAAAGTACTAAATAAGGTCTAAAATTTTGTAGTTATGTAAATAAGCAGTTTCAGTTTTTGATTATTTTGAAGATCATTTTAAAAAGTAAGTGGTGTTGATGGTCAAAAGTGGCTGTTTTACACATTTAAATTAACACAAAGTAAGCAAACAGTGAAAAACAGGGATCTGAAACTTTCAGAATCTACCGCACTTACAATACTGACAAAGATTTCCACCTGGAAGAGGAAAGGATTATTAAAACTCTCGCACGAAACACATTCTCAGGTGACGAGGGCCACTGCGTCTCAATTCAGTTAAGGATTCTTTCTTTTTTTTAGTCAACGCATTTCGTGCTATTCTTCTAATCACATCACCCAAGCTTATATTAAGTTTGAGGTGTGTGGTTCTTCTGGACAAGTTTGTAATACAATTTTTAATTCATTCTCCTCTCAGTGATCACAAACCGAGGCGGCTTAGCAGCCCCAAACCATCGGCTTCATTTAATTATGCCCTGATGGTTTGGCAGAGTAATGAGCAAACACGACGACTCTCATAAGAGCCTTCGGGGCAGGGGCTCACCCAAACAGGCATCCTCTTCACCCAATGACTTTAAGCAGCCTTTCTGCTACTCGGTCGGACTACTGATATTTTTGACCACTAGGGGTGTGAATCTCACACTCTTAGAGAACACGATACACATCCCCATACCCAGCTTACACTACATTACAAAAACCAAACCGGTAATCAGGTAACGGTTTGATCCCTTTCTATTCATACGAAGTTTGATGCAGGTCTGCTCTGGTACATCTCAGCTCTGAACTTTATTTTGTCTTTTGTTTAGCTGCTACATTCAAAATCCATTCCCAAAGAAATATAATGCCGTTTCAGTTTATTGTTTTGTTTATGCTACTTGCTCAGAAAAGCTGGCACTCTTCTCTTGGTTTGCTCGTACAGTCCAGGAAAGTAAGTTACGCTAAAATGCTGAGTTTCCAGAGTAGATCTACAGTGCAAATTTTTTATCGAACAATTTTTGCAACGTATTCTCTTACGTATAAAGTAACGGCTAATCAATATCGGGCTCTGAAAGAAACCACTAACAATGGCTATAGCTCTCTAACATTTGAGCATTTTGTTTTCGTAAGTGATCCAGCCCTATCGGTGACACTTGGAGCTTTTGCCGATAGAAATCATTTTCCTTATTTAGGTTAATTGGTCGCTCTAAACTGGCCCAGGGTAAGGCCAAATTTATTTATAGAGTGCGTTTTATTCATCGAGCATCGTCTCAAAGCAGCTTTACAACCATCTAGGCCCAACTATGACTGAGTGCGAGCGGTATTGATGTAATCTTGCTCCTGTGGCGAGTAATCAGCCATTGATGCTGATGTGACTGCAAACACAAATATATAAATAAAACAAACTTTACACCCCTAGGAGCCACTACTGTTAATGAGCGCCCTTATGAAGCAGAACTCATTAGAACTTGCTCCTGTGTGTAAGAGTTGGACCAGAAATACTCTTGAAATTTTTAAGGAGTCCAGATCAATTTGCTACCCGCAGAGGTTTGCTACGTTCCTGACCACATTTTATGAATAAATCATGCAGAAATCCAAATAAATCTAAAAGATGTAACGATGCTTTTTCGCCTCTTCATTTCCTTATTTATTTCTTCTAAGAAAAGTAGATTTTCAATTATATAAAACTATCTGATTATGTCACAAATTAAATTCTACAAAAAGTCAAATTATGATATGGCCATATCATATCAATTTGATTTGAGTGCTTTAATTTTCTCCTACGTCTGCATTTTGCTTGTGCTTTTGCTTATTCTACAGAACTCTGTTTTTGGTTCGTTTAGTAAGTAGTATACTTTGCATGCTTCCAATTTACTTTTTATTTACTTACTAGAGAGATACTAAACAAAATTATGCAAAAACATGCTTGTATTACTGACATCTAGACAGAAAAGTATACAGTTGGACAATCTTTTGTTGCGTTTTTTGTGTTAAGTGCATATACAGTGGGGCAAAAAAGTATTTAGCCAGCCACTGAAGTTCTCCTACTTAGAAAGGTGAGAGAGGTCTTTAATTTTCATCACAGCTACACTTCAACTATGAGAGACAAAAAAAAAATCCAGGAAATCACATTGTAGGATTTTTAAAGAATTTAATTATAAATCATGATGGAAAGTAAGTATTTAAACCAGCCGCTAGATTGCTCAGGCAGGGTATCTCTAGTGCCGGTCCCAAGCCCGGATAAATGGTGAGGGTTGCGTCAGGAAGGGCATCCGGTGTTAAATATTTGCCAAATAAAGTATGTGAGTTCATAATAATTTCACCACACCGGATCGGCTGCGGCCCGGGATAACAACGACCGCCACTGGTACTGGTAGCAAACAGGGTACCAGCGGAAATTGGACTACTGTTTGCCGAAGACGAAGAGGAGGGAGGCGTGTGAGGAGACAGAGAGAAATCAGGAGGGGCCAGAATATAGCACTGAGGGTAGCAACCCTAAATGTAGGGACGATGACAGGGAAAGGTAGAGAGCTGGCTGATGTGATGCAGAGGAGAGAGGTCGATGTTTTGTGTGTGCAGGAGACAAAGTGGAAGGGTAGCAAGGCTCGATGCATTGGTGCAGGGTTTAAACTGTTCTACCATGGTGTGGGTAGGAAGAGAAATGGAGTTGGTGTGGTCCTGAAGGAGGACTATGTAAAGAATGTCGTTGAGGTGAAAAGGGTGTCAGATAGGATAATATGTCTGAAGCTGGAAATTGAGGGTGTAATGGTGAATGTTGTTAG